>SKCR01037696.1:0-79747 GCA_019454045.1 Zanthoxylum bungeanum
ATTCACAACTCAAAGCTTGGAATCAACACAAAAGTTAGATCTTGGAGATCTTCATTCACAACTCAAAGCTTGGAATCAACACAAATGTTGGATCTTGGAGATCTTCATTCAAAATTTTAAAAGCTCAAATCCATTTAATGTAAGTAATTCCGCAACTTATAATGAATTTATGAACACCTTTTCTTGCTTATTAGATCCTTGACATGTTCTAGGAACACTTACAACTTGGTGGTTAACATTGGATGTTAACGATTTTAGAAAAGACTTGACTTATTGAAGTCAAATGTGAGAATGATAAACTATAAGTGGAACTGCGTAATTAATAAGACGAATAGACCCTTTGACATATTCCGTATAAGTTCAATAGGATGTCAAATCATTTACAAAGTATTTGATACTTAATGATCTATTATTTTCTTATCAAGAAAATTATCCTATAACTAATAGTGGGAGCGATATTTGATATCGATTCCGGAACTTGGCATTGAACCATAGATCTAAAGATGTTCATAGCTTACTACGATCAAGTTTTTGAACTTGATTAGGATTTTGTTATGAATCGTTCATAAGATGTGTAAATATTTTGCCCAGCAAAAGCAAAATGAGCTTGATAAAGGTTTGACCTTTATAGTATGTGTTGGTTTCTATGATTAGTCCCAAGATATAATGAACAAAGAAATGAATGAATATATAACTTAGAAGTATTGCGGAATCATACTTACAAGATCGACTTTGTATTTGATGATGAACAAAACTTTCTCTCCAAAAGCTCCAAGATTCGGCCAATGATGAAAGATGGAAGAAGATGATGAAGCTCCAAGCTTTTTAGGAAATCCATGCTCTAAGATAAGCTTCCCTATCACCTTTGTTTGATCCTTGAATGTGCTAGCAAAATGAAAGAAAAAATCTTCCCTTTCTTCTCCAAGAAGCTCACGGTTTTTGGTCTAAAAGGAGAGAGTTTTGTTTCTTTTGTTTTTCTATTTTGTTTTCTAAAAACAATAATGAAAAAGGTAATGAAAAATCCTTACCAAAAGTTTGTATAAGCTTTCAAAAATTCAACCAAGTTTTGGCTCCAAACTTTTCATTAAATGGCCACATCTAACTCCATCATGAATAGTGACTAGGTGTCTTCACACCAAAAGTGAATTTTGACATCTATCACTAATGAATGACAAGTGATGTGACTTCGCGATGTGACTTGTGGGCCCCACTCGATTCAAAATACGAGTGGGCCCGTAAACACTTCCGAGCTCGGTTTCGCTAATTCCAAATTAACGAATTTCCATCCCGATGTAATTAAATAATTTTGCCTGCGAAATTACTATTCACGTCGCTAACGAATTAATTCCAAATTAACTCGTTTGCCCGAATTAAAATCCGATTTTAATTCCGCGTCGAAATCTAATTTCGTTTAATATATCGAATATATTAATTTAACGATTAATTCCAAATTAATCTTTCTCTCTCTTCAAATAGTACTTTATCCCAGATAAAGTTTCTCCGCTATAATAATTTCCAAAATTACCCTTTCCCTTCTAATATCCATCCGATATACGCTATTCATTCAACACATCCATATATTCATTCATAGCATGCATTACAACCAATCTAATCCAATTAATTAGTCTTTAATTATGTGACCATCCAATGTTCAAACAACGATTTGATTTTGCACGAGTCCAACTCGTTTGAGAATAAGTACTCAAAGTACGAATTCTTTGAATTATATTGAACTACTCGTTAAATCTAATTTAAGTCGTATTCAATAATAATTCTATTATTTAATTCCAAATTAAATATTTACACTTTTTAATGCGCTTTAACGACTTAGATTCCAAATCTAATCTTATCGGGTCTCAAAGGCCAACTAACATCCAATGTTCGTTTAATTAAAGTCTGATGGGCTTTCAATTGATTTCATAAGGCATGGGCTTTGGTCAATACGGGTCAAACCCAATTACCAAGCCCAAGTAAGGAATCACCCTCATTTGCCATAAAACCAATATCAAGCCCATAAGGCCCAATAAACTTTAAAGCCCATTTATTACATTTGGACTTAATGGAATGATTTAGGCCCAATTTGGATCCAATCCAATTGGCCTAAACCAACTTGGCCCAACCAAGCCCATTAGGCCCAAATATAATAATTTCAAGCCCAATTCAAAATTAAGCCCATTAACCAAATTTTAAAAAATTCCAAATTTTATAATTTAGTTAATTTAAGTGTAATACATAATTAATTAACTAAATCAATATTTCCAAAATACAATTTATCCAATTAATTATGTATCTAATTGTCCAATTATTGTCCAACAATTTTTGAATCAAAAAAACAGTCCATACATGCCATATTGCTCTCGGCCAAGGAGAAGGTTTTAGTCCGATTTCGTTTTTCAATCCGATCGAATTACAAATTGACTTTTCCATTCGTTTCAACTCATCCAATGATCATCAAAACAAAATTTTCCAAGAGCCTAGGGTATCTAAAGCATTCGGCAAGCCATAAGGTGGGGAAAATTTGATCCAATCACAATTTGTTGAAATTGATCCAATCACATCTCATTTCATCAACATACAAGCATACTCAACCATTCAATTTAATCAAATCATGCTCACATGGATTTTCCCCAAATTTTACCATAATATATTCCATGCTTATTATAGGCTCAATGATACCATTTTTTGGTTTTTATGATTAGTCCCAAGATCATAATGAACAAAGATATGAATGAATATAACTTAGAAGTATTGCGGAATCATACTTACAAAGATCGGCTTTGGATGTGATGATGAACAAAACTTTCTCTCCAAAAGCTCCAAGATTCGGCCAAGGATGAAAGATGGAAGAAGATGATGAAGCTCCAAGCTTTAAAGGAAATCCATGCTCTAAGATAAGCTTCCCCATCACCTTTGTTTGATCCTTGAATGTGCTAGCAAAATGAAAGAAAAAATCTTCCCTTTCTTCTCCAAGAAGCTCACGGTTTTTGGTCTAAAAGGAGAGAGTTTTGTTTCTTTTGTTTTTCTATTTTGTTTTCTAAAAACAATAATGAAAAAGGAAATGAAAAATCCTTTACCAAAAGTTTGTATAAGCTTTCAAAAGTCAACCACGTTTTGGCTCCAAACTTTTCATTAAATGGCCACACCTAACTCCATAATGAATAGTGACTAGGTGTCTTTCACCAAAAAGTGAATTTTGACATATCACTAATGAATGACAAGTGATGTGACTTCGCGATGTGACTTGTGGGCCCCACTCGATTCAAAATGCGAGTGGGCCCGCAAACACTTCCGGGCTCGGTTTCGTTAATTCCAAATTAACAATTTCCGTCGCGATGTAATTAAATAATTTTGCCTAGTGAAATTACTATTCACGTCGCTAACGAATTAATTCCAAATTAACTCGTTTGCCCAAATTAAAATCCGATTTTAATTCCGCGTCGAAATCTAATTTCGTTTAATATATCGAATATATTAATTTAACGATTAATTCCAAATTAATCTTTCTCTCTCTTCAAATAGTACTTTATCCCAGATAAAGTTTCTCCGCTATTAATCCCAGATTAATAAAGTTCGAATCAAACGTCATTGGTGAATCTTCAGGAAGCGACCCAAGAGATCCCTGGATATGTTGGCAGTAAATACGGTCGTCGGACTATCCGAACACGTACGTACCTCGTACTACGTTTTTACCGATTTACAAGACAAGGTTGGCCTATAGCAAAACACCATGCCTACCTAATTCTCCAGAAATATTCTTAATAGAATATACGATCTATATCAGGCGTAGTATACCGTAGTATCGTGTATAGCGATCCAGTATTGGATGTCACGTGCAAGGCCTGGGGCTGGAATAGTGTCTGCCCCGTACGAAGCACATATCGGATATCAAGCAACTAGTCTCTTTGAATCAGATAATCATGACCTTGTCATATTATCCCGATGGTTGCAACACTATAGAGAACCAGTTTTGAATCCCTGCGTGATCATCATCTCCATATGTCTGAAGTGATATTTCCGTCTTGACATCACATCCAATACACTACGATTCTCAATAAACCCAGAAGAGGCGTACACAGAATCTGTTAAAGCCCTGGACGACCAAAACCAAAGTTTACCGATTGTCGCAAGTATTAGCGATGCAAGTCTCAGGTTAAGACCAAATACACCTACCCTGAAGCGGACTCCCATAGACACATATACATACTACCAATGGGATTCCGCGGGGTCTATCCAGAGCGAAGCTATTTTCCATACCATCGGTAAAACACAACCTCTCATCGCACTTGCATAAGTATCATATACTTAAATATATGAGAACTATGCCGTTATGCCCTCACAACGCTCACAAGTGCAATACTAGTCTATTCCGCATTATCAATGTCCAATCTCGATAATACTACGACTAGGGATATTTAATGATTAAACCTTTATGGATTGATACTGTCTCATATCATCTCAATCCGGAACTAATCATATGGACTTTTACCATTTATATATGAAAGTAAATAAATTACAAAACGGTAAAAGGCAATTTCATTACTTCATAGTTAATTTTGTACAAAAACACAATGTCTTTTACAAATAGTGACGCTATGGGTCATAACTGTCCAACAGTATGCCAATGAGAAAGGTTATCATCAGTAGTCTATTGTAGATTATGAAAATATCTCTCTCTGGTCACACTAATAAACAGTTAAAGATCTGTTGGTTAATTTTGATATTAAACTATGTATTTTGGCTAAAGAATGCAAAGTGGCGTTCTTGAGTGATTTCTTCGAATGAGAGATCCATCATGATTTCTTTATTTGAAGAGTTCATTCTAGAATGGCCCTATAGTTTGTATTCTGTTAAGATCAAAGTTTGATATACTGGCTTATAGAGCCTATTGTAGACTCAGATAAGCTTTCCGAAAATCCGTGTTCACTGATTTTGATACAGTCAAATTGTCTGATTATATCAAAGCATAGAGAATACGTATTTGTCAGTAGGGTCAGTGGGAGCGTACAAATTTCTTTCTAGTATTATATATTCTAAGTCTTCATTTCTCCGTGAAAGCAGTGAGAGTAGTCTCTGTTATATTTGATATAAATTTTCATATATGATATAAAACTAAGAGACTTGTGCGATACTCCAATTAGTCGTGTATTAGATATGATATAATAAAGGACACAATAAGACTATCTGTATGACAATTAGTATAACTGTTTGATAGTTAACGTGTATTTTATATATATATAGTATTCATCTTTCGTAAAAGATGATTCCTTTATCGAAAGATAGATTGATTGAAACGTCTAGTCAATGTTATGCATCATAGGATGATGACGTAATGAATACTATATTATATGCGATTAAAGATATCAATTTAATCGTAATTGTTATTAGTTATTTTTATATGTTGTATACCATAAGATGGATCTTGAAACATGTTCTTTGTGATCTTTAAGATATTAAGAACTGGTTTCTTATTCATGGAGAATTTAGTCTGCAACCATAAGATTAGATTAGTTTTGATCCTAATTATGACATTAGATGGTCTATATCATATAAAGTCAGAAAAGATACAGTGAGAGTGTCACCATTGATTCTACTAAACTAGTGGAATCAGTTGCAACTTATGAAGTACTGACTTATGAAGTTGCAAAGTGACCTCATAGATTTGAAGTTTTTCATGTAGTGCTTGCAGTTGTCTCATAGTATTTGGATTTGATCTCTAAATACATAGACAACTCAGTAGCTATAACTATTAAATTAAGAGAGATATCTAAAATCGAAGTAATAAAAGTGGATCATCTAACCCCAATATTTTCTTTATTGCTTTATTTACCTTTTTACTTTCAAGCTTTTACTTTATGTCATTTACTTATTTACATTTTTATGAGTCCTAGATATTTGTTGTAATTAAATCTGTTATCTGGGGTTGTGATGAATTCCAATATCACCGGCTTATAATGAGTTATTTCATGGTTTGGGTAATATAAATGTTTATTTATTGAGCCTTAAACTTAATGTTTCTTGTTAACTGGCCATTAATAAGATTGATTTGGTAAACTTAAAATGAACTTGGAAAATAGATTTTAGGTTTCACAGCCTTAGACTCAATAGCTCACGATCTCCCTTAAGGATAAATAACCCTTAATAGATTTCCTTACAGGATAAGAATATACCTGTCGGGTGGGGGTAACCATAATTGGAACTTAAACTTAATGAATTCATGTAACTTGGTTGACATAGGAATATGGTTAATTAGGTTATACTGGGTATTTACATATGACCATCAGAAGAGGCTTTTACATAAATTCGTGTTCCAGGTTAATAAACCGATATATTAAACAAACATGAGATAACCACTTCATCTTAAAAAGATATTGGAAGGATTCACAACTCTGGATAGTTTAATAATATTGAATTTTCCTTTAATTTACTTTCACGCTATTTTTACTTATTAAAATCACCATCCAATCAAACAACCAATCCATTAGATACTTGTAAACATTTGGCTTCATAAATTAATAGCTTAGGTATTAAGTCCTCGGGGATCGATATGTTTTATACTACTTGAACGATACGTGCGCTTACATTATACATGTGTGATCACGCCGGTCACTACATAACTAATATTACTTATTTTTGTGAGCCTTCAATCTAAACCCATATCTAAACACATAATCAACCATTGTATCTTGTCTACTACGATGAGTTCATAGTGAAACACTTACCTGGGGTCCGTGCTATCCTTTTTCTTTCCCCATTTGTACACAAAATACGGATTGTGAGGGTCGTTAATCATGGAAAACTTACTGATAGTATAAGCTCCCAAACCTTCCGGAAAATCCAAATTAAATTCATTTTCAGTTCATTACTCATAATACATCCAATAATTATATTACACCATTAAACATTTTTCTATGTCAATTCAGTAGCTCAAATATGCATATTACGCGTTTCCGAAAAATCTTCCGAAAAGTTTCCAAAAATGCTGCGGAAGGGACCTAAGGCCTCCAAACCTCTCTAGAATTACTCAAATAATATCGTATCATCATAATTAATCTATATTTTTAATTAAGTTCATTAAAGCATATATACATGCGAAACCAGATTTTACCGGAAATTTGTTTTACTGATCGGATCAATCGAATTAACTCTAATTTCTCTCGGATTCCAGAAAATGCACATATTCAATATACTAATGCTCAAACAACTCAATTTATATCATTACACTAGTCTACGGAGCTACTGGAAATATCCAACATTTAATGAAAAACTTGAAATTTGCGGATTCTACCGAGAGGTCTTACCGAGATTTCGAGGCCATATACGGACTCTAAACGATCCCACAAATTTGCAGGAATCGACGAAATTCAGATCAGAGCTACTGTTCATTCGACATTACTATTCACCACCGCTTTTTCTCCTTGTTTTACATGCAACCAAGTACAAATCGGAAAAATCATCACCGCCATCTTGTAGTACTCTTTGAGAGCTTTGATTTGGCGGGTGGCTCTGTTAGACATTATGACCCATAGCGTCACTGTTTTGTAAATGATATTGTATTATTGTACAAAATTGACTATGTGATAATGAAATTGCCTTTTGCCGTTTTGTAAATTATTTACTTTGATATATTAATGGCAAAAGTCCATATGATTAGTTCCGTTTGAGATGATATGAGACAGTATCAATATAAAAGGTTTAATCATTAAATATCCCTAGTCGGAGTATTATCGAGATCGGACATCGATAATGCGGAATAGACTAGTATTGCACTTGTGCACGTTGTGATGGCACAACGGCATAGTTCTCATATATTTAAGTATTGGATACTTATGCAAGTGCGATAGGAGGTTGTGTTTTACCGATGGTACGGAAAACAGCTTCGCTCTGGATAGACCCCGCGGAATCCCATTGGTAGTATGTCTGCGTGTCTATGGGAGGCCGCATCAGGGTAGGTGTATATGGTCTAACCTGAACTTGTTGCATCGCTAGTACTTGCGACAATTGGTAAACTTTGGTTTTGGTGGTTCGGGGCTTTAACCGGTTCTGTGTACACCTCTTCTAGGTTTATCGAGAATCGTAGGTGTACTGGATGTGATGTCAAGATGGAAGTATCACTTCAGACATATGGAGATGATGATCACGCAGGATACAGAACTAGTACTCTATAAAAGGTTGCAACCGTCGGGACAATATGACAGGAGGTTAGGATTGTCCGATTTAAAGAGACTAGTTGTTTGATGTCCGATATATGTTTCGTACGGGGCAGACACATTTCCAGCCCCAGGCCTAATATGTGATCGTCCGATACTAGATCGATGTACGCAATACTACGGTATACTACGCTTGATAAAGATCTAATATTCCAATAATAATATTTCCGGAGAATTGGGTAGGCATGGCGCTTTGCTAGAAGCCAACCTTGTCTTGTAAATCGGTAAAAACGTAGTACGAGGTACGTACGTGTTCGGATTATCCGACGACCGTATTTACTGCCAACATATCCGGAGATCTCTTGGGTCGCTTCCTGAAGATTCACCTATGATATTTGATTCGAACTTTATTAATCTTGGATTAATTACGGAGAAACTTTATCTTGGTTAAAATGCCTAATTTGGAGAGAGAACGATTAATTTGGAATTAATCGATAAAATAATATATTCGATATATTAAACGAAATTAGATTTCGACGCGGAATTAAAATCGGATTTTAATTCGGGCAAACAAATTAATTTAGAATTAATTCGTTAGCGATGTGAATAGTAATTTCGCTAGGCATAATTATTTAATTTACGTCGCGACGGAAATTCGTTAATTCGGAATTAGCGAAACCGAGCCCGAAAGTGTTTGCGAACACATTCGTATTTTGAAACGAGTGGGACCCGCAAGTCACATCGCGAAGTCTCATCACTTGACATGACTAGTTGATGGATGTCACAAGTCACCTTTATTGAGTGACATATTGTCACTATTCACGATGTAAGTAGGTGAGGCCATTTAATGGCTTTTTGGAGGGAAAACGTTTTTGACCTTTGGGAAAAGGTATTTACCAAATATTTTGGTAATAATTACATATCTCTCTCTCTCGGTTTTTTAGAAAAATAAGAAAGAGAAATAGATTGGAATACAAAAAGGCTTCTCTCCCTTTCCTTCTTGCTCACGCCGTGAGCTTCCATAGGCAAGAAAAAAATTGTTTTTTCATTTTCTCCATTTGCTAGCACAATGAAGGATCAAAGGAGGTGATAGGGAAACAACCTTGGAGCTTGGAATACTAAAAGGCTTGAAGCTTCTTCTTCATTTCTTCTTGGCCGAAAGTTTCCACCTTGAAGACTCAAGGATTTTCTTCATCATTTTTCATCACAAGCTTTGTAAGTATGATTCCGCCATGCTTCAAGTTTTACATATATAAATCATGTGTTTCATTTGCTTATACTTTCTTTGGGACTATAATAGAAACCAACAATGGTATCATGGAGCCATGTTTAAGCATGAAATACATTAGGGTTAATTTGGTAAAATTGATTGAAGCATGTTCTTGTGAAATTTGATGATTAAGTATGATGTATATGATGTTATATGATGTTATACATGATCAATTTTGAGAAAAATGCATTGGATGATTTTTCCCCAAAATTGTTGCTTTGGCCGAATGTGGAGGTCCTTGCACTGGATTGGAATTTTTTGTGTACAAGTTCATTAGATGACTTAAAACATATACGGGACGTAGATTAGTGATTCAATCGGATTGAAAAACAAATCGAACCAAAAAATCCCTCTTGGCCGAATGCAATATGACATGTTAAAGGACTTGATTTTTGTTCAAATAAATGTGGGACATGTGTTTTGAACAAGTGATGATTAATAAATTAAATTGGTGTTTTGGAAATATTTTGTTTAATGAATTAATCATGGATTTACACTTTAATTAATTGAATTTTAAAATTTGGAATATTAAAATTTAATTAATGGGCTTATTGTAAAATTGGGCTTGTATTATTATATTTGGGAATAATGGGCTTGGTTGGGCCAAGTAGATTTGGGCCAAAAGATTGGATCCAATTTGGGCTTAATCACTCCATTAAGTCCAAATATAGTAAAATGGGCTTTAATGTTTAATTGGGCCTTATGGGCTTGAAATTGATTTTATGGCACTTAAGGGTGATTCCTTATTTGGGCTTGGTAATTGGGTTTGACCCACATTGACCAAAGCCCAAGCCTTAATTAATCAATTGAAAGCCCATCGGACTTTAATTAAACAAACATTGGATGTTAGTTGGGCTTGGAGACCCAATTAGATTAGATTTAAAATCTAAGTCTTTAAAAGCACATTAAAAGTGTAAACATTTAATTTGGAATCAAATAAATTGAATTAGTATTGAATACGACTTAAATTGGATTTAACGAGTAGTTCGATATAATTCGTGAATTCGTACCTTATGTACTTATTCTCAAACGAGTTGGACTCGCGCAAAATCAAACCGTTGTTTGAACATTGGATGATCACTTAAACAAAGACTAATTAATTGGATTAGATTGGTTGTATAGCATGTCTTGATTGAATATATATGTGTGATGAATGAATAGTGTATATCGGATGATATTAGAAGGGAAAGGGTAATTTTAGAAATTATTGTAATTTAGAATTTATAAATTGGACCTGCGTGTCCAGCCTTATCTCTTTTATCTCTTTGTATTCTCTTCTCACCTAATTCCCCTCAATGTAATGAGGTTTCTCTTATTGTATTATGTAATTGGGTAGAAGTAGAATAGTGCTAGCGGGGAGAGGAAAGGAGTGATTTGTTCTAGGAACAAGTTGTTTTATATATCCATCCGTATATCACTATTAATTTACTTTACGCACTTTATGATGTTTTAGAAGCATGCTTAAGGGTGTATGAATGAGACCTAACAAAGATAATAAATTGGTTGCCAATTACGCAAAAATCCCTCAATCTATATTAAGCGATTATCCTTCCGTTGAATGATTCTTGTTCAAGATCCAAATTGGCATTGGTTTGTTGGCCAAAGTCAAGACCTTTGTCAATTGAGATGTACTTGAATCATGAGAGTTTTGTTCCATATCGGTGTCTTGTCCAAGTTGTGATTTTTGGCCAAAGTCAAGATCACTTCTTGTCCAATGACATTGATTACGAAACTTTCCTTGTCAATGGGTCCCGCTTAACTGGAATCATTAGGTTTTGTTGTGCCAAAGCCAAGGCCTAGATGATTCGGAGGATATGGTTAGGAAAATGTATTAGATACATTGGCATAAGTATGTACATATGTTTTGGACTTGGATGTCCACCTAACCGGATCTAGGAATTGGATGGGATCCAATTGATCTTTGAGATCTACCTAGTTAAATAGCATACAGCTTGTTGGCCAAAGTCAAGGTTGTGTGTTATTTAACGGGATCCTAGCCCACTAGGAAATAGGATTTCCCGAGTTCTCAACAGAGGTTAGAGACTTGATGAAATAGTGGGAGGCTAGTATTGAATTTGCAATTTCGTTTAGATACTACTTGCCTTACGCGTCTTTCAAAATTATTTCGTCTATTTATTAAAATTAGTTGGACTAATACATTGTTATTTTTTCTTTGTAACAGTTAGACTGTACCCATTTTATCGTTAACTAGATAGTTGGACTATCGTAGTTGAGATGGCAAGCAAGGGAAATGTCCGAGACATCATCATGGGGACAATGTCTTTAAGGGCACAAACTTCGCTGATTGGGAAATGAACCTAAGGATAGTCCTTGGGGCTGAGAGGATGCTGTACACTATACAGATACCTCTCCCGCCTAAGCCCACTGACCCACTTGAGCTGGAGTTATAGAAAACTCATAGCGATGATTGTGACACAGCTCAGGCTATTATGTTAGCTTCGATGACTCAGCACTTTCGTCGCCAGAATAGGGACTTGGATCCTTATAACATAATGGCTAGACTGCGAGATCTCCACCGCACCAACAAGCGGATGGAGAGGTACGAGTTGGTGAAGAAAATCTCTTTCGCGCCCGAATGACTGAAGGCGCATCAGTTGAGGCCCACGGGACTCAAATGATCGCCGATATTGATGAGTTGGCCAATATGGGAATAGTCTTGGAGGCTGAGCTGACCGTAGATTGATCTTACAGTCACTTCCTGATTCTTGGAAACAAATCATAATCAACTACAAGTTGATGGACACGGATGACTCTCTTGGAGAGCTGTTATCCATCTTGAAGGAGTCTGAAAAAGAACTCCATAAAGGGGGCAAGCGCGAGGCGCACTATGCATCGACCTCTCAGGGCCAAGGCTGGGCCCAAAGCAACTGGAGGGGTGAGGAAGAGGAAACATAAGACAAGGGTAAAGGCAAGTTGACAAAATCTTCTGGAAGCCAAGGAACAAATCTCAAGATGTCTGCCTCAACTGCGGCAAGAAGGGTCACTGGAAACGTGACTGCCGAATGGGCAAGGGACACATGGAGGATATCAAGGCAGGCAAGGCACTAGCCTCTGGTATGTTTGTTATTGAGATAAATATGACTACTTCTAGTTTTAAAAATTGGATTTTTGATTCTGGTTGTGCTGCTCATATTGTACTGATTTGCAGGATCTGCAGAATAGCAGGATGCTGGCTTCAGGGGAGGTTGATCTACGAGTCGGAAACGGACTCCAGTTGCTGTTTTGGCTGTAGGGACTTTTTGTTTTGGAATTGCCCTCGGGGCATGCACTTAAACTTTTGAACTGTTATTCAACTAGGAATATCGTATCTGTATCTTTGTTAACCCAGCATGGGTACACTTTTGTATTTAGAAACACTGGGTGTTATTTATATAAAGATGATGCAGAAATTTGCAACTGCCGTTGCAAATAATGGCCTTTATATTTTGAATATAAATGAATCTCCTAACATAAAATAACAAACAAAAGGCTCAAAAGGAGTAATCTAAAAGATGAAGCTTACATATGGCATTGTCG
Organism: Zanthoxylum bungeanum; assembly: GCA_019454045.1. Taxonomy (NCBI): domain Eukaryota; kingdom Viridiplantae; phylum Streptophyta; class Magnoliopsida; order Sapindales; family Rutaceae; genus Zanthoxylum; species Zanthoxylum bungeanum. The sequence goes on from SKCR01037696.1 coordinate 12,955, forward strand.
TCTAGGACCACACTTTCGAAGAGTGGGTACTTGACGGATTTGATCCTAATTCATATGATGTCTGCGAATCTTGTCTTTTAGGCAAAATGCCTAAATCACCTTTTAGTGGTAATGGTGAACGTGCCACAGAACTGTTAGCCCTCGTTCATAGCGACGTATGTGGGCCCATGTCTAGCCAGGCTAGAGGTGGATATCATTACTTCGTAACCTTTACGGATGATGCATCTCGTTATGGTTATGTGTATCTAATGAGACACAAGTCGGAAACTTTTGAGAAATTCAAAGAGTTTCGACACGAAGTAGAAAACAAACAGGCAAGAGTATTAAGACATTGCGGTCGGACCGTGGTGGCGAATACTTAAGTTATGAGTTTCAAGATTACTTGAAAGAATATGGTATTCTTTCACAGTGGACTCCTCCTGGAACACCGCAATTAAACGGTGTGTCTGAACGGAGAAACCGTACCTTGTTAGACATGGTAAGGTCGATGATGAGTCGCACTGAGCTACCAATATCCTTCTGGGGATACGCATTAAACAGTGCAGTACTTATTTTGAATAAGGTTCCGTCAAAGTCTGTTGAACAGACTCCATATGAGATATGGACAGGAGGAAACCAGGTTTCTCTTTCCTGAAGATTTGGGGATGCTGGGCATATGTTAAACGTTTGGAAGGTACCAAACTAGGACCCAAATCAGATAAATGCCTTTTCGTGGGATATCCTAGGGAAACCAAAGGATATACTTCTATCACCAACAAGAGAACAAAGTATTTGTTGCTCTACATGCATTTTTCCTTGAGAAGGAATTCCTAGATGCAGTGGTAAGTGGGAGGAAAGTGGAGCTCGATGAAAATCGTACTGATACTGTTCCTGGCAATGAATCAACGACGGAACATAAAAGACCATCCGGGATGAGTCTGTACCACAATCTTCATATACACAAGGACCGCGTAGGTCGGAGAGAGTCAGGACAGTACCTGAGAGGTATGGGTACCTGATCTCGCCTCATGTAGATATTAATCTTATTGAGGATAATGAACCGGCTACGTATGAGGAAGCGATACAGAATATTGATTCCGCTTTATGGCAAGAAGCCATGAAGTCCGAGATGGATTCCATGTACGCCAACCAAGTTTGGACACTGGTTGATGCACCAGAAGGCGTAAAGCCTATTGGATGCAGATGGATCTTCAAGAAGAAGACCGACATGGATGGAAACGTGCAAACGTACAAAGTTAGGCTTGTAGCAAAGGGGTATAGTCAACAATATGGTATTGATTATGACGAAACTTTCTCACCCGTTGCCATGATTAAATCCATTCGGATAATGCTTGCAATAGCTGCATATTTCGATTACGAGATATGGCAGATGGATGTTAAAACCGCTTTCCTTAACGGAAACCTTTTGGAGGATGTTTATATGCAACAGCCTGACGGTTATATCGTACCTAGACTTGCAAACATGGTTTGTAAGTTAAATCGATCCATTTATGGATTGAAGCAAACATCACGGTCATGGAATCAGCGTTTTGATGAGATCATAAAAGAATATGATTTCGTGCAAAATGCTGATGACCCTTGTGTATACAAGAAGGTTAGTGGGAGAGCACTGACTTTTATTGTCCTTTATGTCGACGACGTATTGCTTATAGGCAATGACATTCTCATGCTAACGTCGGTGAAAGCTTGGCTTTCATTAAAATTCTCCATGAAAGATCTGGGAGAAGCAGCCTTTATTCTGGGAATAAAGACCCGGGATAGATCTAGAAAGCTGCTTGGACTCTCCCAGAGTACATATATTGACAAAGTGTTGAAGCGATTCAACATGGATCAATCCAAGAGGGGATTGATGCCAATGTCACGTGGTATCCTTCTGTCTAAAGACATGTGTCCTAAGACTAAAGAAGAGAGAGATAACATGAGTCGAATACCGTTCGCCTCGGCAGTCGGATCGATCATGTATGCCATGATATGTACGCGACCTGATATGTCATATGCTTTGAGCATGTGCAGTCGCTATCAGGCCGATCCAGGTGAAGGTCACTGGATGGCAGTTAAGAATATCCTTAAGTATCTTAGACGAACTAAGGATGCTTTCTTAATTTATGGAGGTGGAGAACTTGAGGTATCTGGGTACACCGATGCAAGTTTCCAAACCGACAAGGACGACTTCAAGTCGTAATCGGGGTACATTTTTTGTTTGAATAACGGAGCAGTGAGCTGGAAATCTTCCAAGCAAGATACTGTTGCCGATTCAACAACAGAAGCGGAGTATATCGCTGCGTCGGAAGCAGCAAATGAGGTAGTTTGGATCCGAAAATTCCTAATCGGATTAGTAGTTCCGTTAGCAGCTGAGCCCGTGCCATTGTATTGTGACAATAACGGGGCTATAGCACAAGCTAAGGAACCAAGGTCTCATCAACGATCCAAGCATGTTCTTCGGCGTTACCATCTGATTCGGGAGATTATACATCGTGGCGATGTAAAGGTCGAGAAGGTCGCATCGGATGACAACATTGCAGATCCGCTGACGAAGGCTGTTCTTCAGCATGTGTTTGAACGACAATACATAGTTCAGGTATTAGATGCTTGAGTGACTGGCTATAGGCCAAGTGGGAGATTGTTAGACATTATGACCCATAGCGTCACTATTTTGTAAATGATATTGTATTATTGTACAAAATTGACTATGTGATAATGAAATTGCCTTTTGCCGTTTTGTAAATTATTTACTTTGATATATTAATGGCAAAAGTCCATATGATTAGTTCCGTATTGAGATGATATGAGACAGTATCAATATAAAAGGTTTAATCATTAAATATCCCTAGTCGGAGTATTATCGGGATCGGACATCGATAATGCGGAATAGACTAGTATTGCACTTGTGCGCGTTGTGATGGCACAACGACATAGTTCTCATATATTTAAGTATTGGATACTTATGCAAGTGCGATAGGAGGTTGTGTTTTACCGATGGTACGGAAAACAGCTTCGCTCTGGATAGACCCCGCGGAATCCCATTGGTAGTATGTCTGCGTGTCTATGGGAGGCCGCATCAGGGTAGGTGTATATGGTCTTAACCTGAGACTTGCATCGCTAGTACTTGCGACAATCGGTAAACTTTGGTTTTGGTGGTTCGGGGCTTTAACCGGTTCTGTGTACACCTCTTCTGGGTTTATCGAAAATCGTAGTGTACTGGATGTGATGTCAAGATGGAAGTATCACTTCAGACATATGGAGATGATGATCACGTTGGATACAGAACTAGTACTCTATAAAAGGTTGCAACCGTCGGGACAATATGACCAGGTCAGGATTGTCCGATTTAAAGAGACTAGTTGTTTGATGTCCGATATATGTTTCGTACGGGGCAGACACATTTCCAGCCCCAGGCCTAACATGTGATCGTCCGATACTGGATCGATGTACGCAATACTACGGTATACTACGCTTGATAAAGATCTAATATTCCAATAAGAATATTTCTGGAGAATTGGGTAGGCATGACGCTTTGCTAGAAGCCAACCTTGTCTTGTAAATCGGTAAAAACGTAGTACGAGGTACGTACGTATTCGGATTATCCGACGACCGTATTTACTGCCAACATATCCGGAGATCTCTTGGGTCGCTTCCTGAAGATTCACCTATGATATTTGATTCGAACTTTATTAATCTTGGATTAATTACGGAGAAACTTTATCTTGGATAAAATGCCTAATTTGGAGAGAGAACGATTAATTTGGAATTAATCGATAAAATAATATATTCGATATATTAAACGAAATTAGATTTCGACGCGGAATTAAAATCGGATTTTAATTCGGGCAAACGAATTAATTTAAATTAATTCGTTAGCGATGTGAATAGTAATTTCGCTAGGCATAATTATTTAATTTACGTCGCGACGGAAATTCGTTAATTCGGAATTAGCGAAACTGAGCCCGAAAATGTTTGCGGACACATTCGTATTTTGAAACGAGTGGGACCCGCAAGTCACATCGTCGAAGTCTCATCACTTGACATGACTAGTTGATGGATGTCACAAGTCACCTTTATTGAGTGACACATTGTCACTATTCACGATGTAAGTAAGTGAGGCCATTTAATGGCTTTTTGGAGGAAAACGTTTTTGACCTTTGGGAAAAGGTATTTACCAAATATTTTTGGTAATAACATATCATCTCTCTCTCTCTCGGTTTTTTAGAAAAATAAGAAAGAGAAATAGATTGGAATACAAAAAGGCTTCTCTCCCTTTCCTTCTTGCTCACGCCGTGAGCTTCCATAGGCAAGAAAAAAATTGTTTTTTCATTTTCTCCATTTGCTAGCACAATGAATGATCAAAGGAGGTGATAGGGAAACAACCTTGGAGCTTGGAATACTAAAAGGCTTGAAGCTTCTTCTTCATTTCTTCTTGGCCGAAAGTTTCCACCTTGAAGACTCAAGGATTTTCTTCATCATTTTTCATCACAAGCTTTGTAAGTATGATTCCGCCATGCTTCAAGTTTTACATATATAAATCATGTGTTTCATTTGCTTATACTTTCTTTGGGACTAATAATAGAAACCAACAGGCTCGGGTCGTGAAATGAAGCGAGGACCCGGGATCGGAACACCCATGTGCTTAGACCCAAGAATAATTCTTAGATCCAAGTCCCAATCTGCAAAGTGTTCGGCGCCTTTAAGCTTGTTCGTATCAAGTATACGAGCAAAAGGATTAGAAACAGTTGTCGCCATCACAAATCTATCATATAGATAGCGAAAAACGGTTAGCAGACAATACAGTTTCATATAATATAAAATAACCAAAACATAAATAGATCATGGATTTTAATCTAAAGATGCCCATCCCACTATTACATGCAATAATGTAATCCCCAAACAGAATGCAAACAAACAATTAGTCAAATTAAATATAATAGTGAAAGGTGGATCCCATGAATATATTTTAGCTCACAGCTTTGGCAAGATCTCGTCTACGTATATTCATTAGGTAAACAACTCATTGTCAATCACTTAATAATGACTCATGGGTTTCGGTCCTGGTCGTTTCTCGTTGTGACAGATTTGACACGATCACAAAGAGGCGTACCAAGGTTAAACTTGTCAATGATAAATTTAAGATACTTGCATAGTCCTGATAACTTTGGCACGTTCAGGATTTCCGCTTTCGCTTGAATTTATCTAGTATCACATATACATCCGGTATCGATAAATTTATATCAACTACACCCTCATTGCTTTGGAAATTTCTCGGATGCAGCCATAAAATAGATATCATAAACTGTATTGACAAGACGGACCAAGAAATATGCATCCAATACATGTTACTTTAAAACCTTATTAATTATGGATTTTTCCCAAAGATGTTACGCATTTAATTTAATCAAATTAAATAAATACAAGCATGTATAAAGTAAGAACAAAATTAAACATTGAATTTAAAGGCATATTCATATCATGCGTTCAGGTTCAGACCCGCTCTGATACCATTTTTGTTGTGGTTTTAGGCGGCAATTCGGGGTAAACGCAACGGAACGTGGAAAATCAAAATTTTCTGATTTCAAAAATTTTTCTTGGGTAACTAAAATAAAATAATTTATTTTAATTACTCAATACTTAAAAACTGAAATTTTTACCAAAAAATCAGATTTTTCATTAATTGCCGTTTAGCCCATAAAGTTTGTATTTTAATCATTTTAGTCCTAAATTATCAAATATAATTTTCATTGATTCAAAATCAATCCCAAAATGATTTATACATGTCTTATACATGAAGATAAAATTTCCAATTCAAGAAACCAATTTTTCCCAAATTACCGAATAGGTCCCTCAACTTTCCAAGAATTGCACTTTAGTCCAAATCAGTTCAAAACTGTTCAAAATCAAGTCCAATCAACACCAAAATTAATATGCATCATATATACATCATTAATTAACAGATATATGAAAATCCCCAAATTTGGAGTAGGTTGTGAACCCTAATTTTACAATTTCCACAAATTGATAAATTAACACCAAATTAATTAAATCCAACACTTTAATTCAATTCCCACCACACCAAACAAGTCTCACCCCCATGAATAACTCAAGAACAATTCTACGGTCATTTATGAGTGGCTAAGTAACTATAGAATTTCAACTCACCATTAAATGGCAAAAAGAATGCTTAAGAACTAATTTCATGCAATCTTAACACTTATACATGCTTCCATCTTTCTTCCAAGTTCCCAACCATCAAAATACATCCAAAAAAAGAGTAGAGAAAAATCTAAGCTACACATATTAAAGCCTAGAGTCTTAGAAATAATTTTCATGAAGACGAAAGTAAGAAAAACTTACAAAATTTCCAAGTTTCCAAGCCTTTTTTGCTTTCTTTCTTCTTTTCTCTCAAACTACTTTGTATTTTGATTTTAGGGTTCTTAGATAATGAAACAAAAATGAAAAAGATGGATTTTATAATTTCCTTAGGTTGACCGAAAATTGGGAACAAATAATAGCCATGTATTTTCCAATTTTTATTTCTTTAAATAACTTAAGGATAATGATTTAATTAAATTTGTGGTATTTATTCATTAAACAATTTAATCAATATCACAAATGTACCAATTAAATCATGCCAATTTATCCAATAAATATTAACCATTTTATCCAATAAAATTAAGTCATTTATCTTACTTTAATAAAGTAAAAAAATATTTATTATTTAATTATTTAATCATTCAACATTTGAATAATAAAATAATTAAATACAAATATCTTAAATATATGTATTATATTTACATTAAATATCAAATACATATATTAATTATATCAAAATATATAATATAATATCAAAGATAATAAAACATACAAAAGATCCCAAACGCATGTATTATCGTTTAACCGTTAAACGACTTATAAATAATCAGTATTATTTATAAAAGTTGCCCTAATGCCCTACGAGTATATCTCATTAGTGAGACTCTCTAGGTTCAGGCATATCCGTCACGTAATCCAATTTCGTGTCCATAATCTACCCACCCGTAAATTACGATGAACATAGATAAAATCTCTTAACCATATAGGTCGAGGTCACTTCATACGTATAATCCTTCCATCACAGGTATCCGGATTATCCCAGAGATATAGATATAAAAGTCAAATCTCTATAGATATAATCCCGTCGACAATTCTATTAGCAATCTCTTAATAGCACTTAGAACTTATTTCTACAGTGCACCACAAGCGCATGGATTTAACAGATTGTTAATTCCATAATGGATACCTATTCCCTGTACACATAATTGACGGATCCTATCTTGATACGCATAGGATATCCTGGGGATCAGTCCACACCCAACGAACTGGTGAGGTCTGATGTAAATAGATCGGTGACGTGACTGCCATCAAGTGTGGAGGATACCTCATATATCCACAGTGGTATTTCAAGTTGAAGGATCAATATGCTCACTCAATCTGAGAAGATTCTTATTGACGTTGGTGTACCATCTATTAAGAATCTTCAGTGATTCATTTAGTTTTTATCCGATATAAACACCTATGTGTCTATACGAGTCTCCCGAGACTTATGGTTCATTGAGAAACCATTGGAATCCAATATTCCAATATATGACACGTACCGGTCTCAACGGGTTTACTTACTGACCAAGTAATTGTAAACTTTGACTAGGAGCAGTTAAAGAATGATATTGTTATGATATTGCTCAATGTCAGTTGCGAGGCTTTTGCAAGTGTATCATAACTAATCACTCTATGGTCATTTACATCTTTACCATATAATAAAATAATTTATATTCTAGAAACTATTTTTTAATTCATAATAAAATATTTACAAGAGTATTTACAGGGAAATACATAAGAAATTGGCGCTCAAAGCACCAACCCTAACAGCAATAACATACAATAGAAATTATATAGCATAAATGACGCATAAATAATAAATTGTAAAGGAAAACGAATAAATGTAAATATTCAGAAGCAGTAAAGTAATAATCAAGTGAATCAAAGCATGTATTTTAATAGGCCTAGTCTCTGGAGGACCTAACCGGACATAGCCATAGTTGGCCGGATATCCATTATATCGATAATGTCCGACTGAACTTATAGGAAGTCTGGCCGGGTGTGCTGTATAAGTTTGAAACATAGATTAGTACTCATCCCAGGAACAACAGATACAGTGCGAGGCAACAAAACTATACTAATTAGAATAGTAATTAAATAGCAAGACAGTAACCAAAAGATTATATAACAGAACAACACAAGAATATGCTTAAGTAATAATAATAATAAGGAAAAAACAAAATCAATGACAATGATAAAACAATATATGTCCTTGCATATATAGTAAATCTGGAAGTCTCAAGCACATGTATAATGAATAGTACTAATAAAACAATAATAATAAGAATATAAAAGAAAAAAGCAGGGATATGGCAGTAAATAAACATGTGACTTATTGCAAGTCTGGGCAGATATGCATCGCAAAACAAAGACCCAAGAAATCACAGAATCATGACGAGTAATAATAGTGTTAAAGCGACTATAAAATACAGGCAAATACAAACTAAATGGATATGACATGATAGAAATAAAAGAAACTTAATTCTATAGAAAACTACCATTGCGTGTAGTCAATCCAAGTGGTACGTAGATTTATATACCGAGTACAAACCATATTATTGTCTATTCCGAATCAGCTATGGAATTTATGTATGGCTTTCCATCCTGCATACCAATGGGACATACGGCCAGATATACATATCTCAGGAATGTCTGGCCAGACATGTAAAGTGTCTGGCTAGATATCTTTCACATATCAGAACGAGTAAACAAATGATATACACAAAATAACTAAATGAAATAACTAACATGCATAAAATGATAATGAAGAGCATAACATAAAAATAACTCAGCATTAATAAACTAAAAAATGCAGTTTTGTGGCCCGGTGTTTGCCCTTAATGGCTGGATATATTTCATGATTTTGCATGTCCGGCCGGACATGATGCACGTCCGTTCGAAGATACTGTATTACCACATGAACTAAAGACATATAAATAAAAGTCAGGGTTCCCTCATGTCGTACCTTTATAGTAGCTTGGCTCAGGAAGCACCTTTCAAATGTTGGATAGTTGCGGGTTCCTTGCCCGAGAGGAGAACTCTAGAATCTCGTGACAAAGTTTGGTTGAGCTTTAAGGTTTAGGTAACTTGACAGATTCGCAGTTTCAGGTCAGAAGTGGGGGATTACAAAGTGATGAGCTCAATGGGCAATCCCCATTTTTATAGTGTCAATGAGGGGTATGAGAATGATAGGGGATAAAAAATCCCCTCATTGTCTCCTTCATGTCTGGAATGATTCTTAATTTGTTGCCTTAGTTACATATCGATATATGTTCGGCTATATGTATATTTTGAGATATAAGTCTGGTCAGACATTAATCATTCTATGATTCTAGTCAGTTGAAATTCTTATGTGCGCTGACAGCTCGACTCATATTCGGCCGTATATTTATTTGAAATATATGTCAGAATAGACATCAAAGTGATTTCTGTGATTGAAAATCTACATGCTTACTGATAGCCGTCATATATTTGACCGGATCGAAGGTTTTCGGGTTATATCCAGCCAGATTTGGTGGGCTAAGAAAAGGCTAGCCGGACATAGATGATGTATGCCTGGGTTTGGTTACTCTCTTGAATTCTCTGGAGTTTCTTTCATTTCCTGCATTAAACCTCACAAATTTTCCAAGATTTCAAATGGTGACCCCATACGAGACTCATCATCGGGCTATGTATAAAAATACAATGTCTATAGCTATATTATGAGAGGTATGGAGAATCTAGCAAAATTTGATGCCAAAAGAGATGAATGCATCTTCATTGGATACTCTCAGAACAATAGAGCTTATAAGGTATAAAATAAACATACCCTTACAATTATAGAGACAATTAATGTTACAGTGGATTACTCTAGCAGTAGACAAAATATTGAGGGGTGACTATCCCTAGTGCTGAGTATGACGAAGAATTCAGCGAGGTTGGTAAATCCAATGAACCTAGTAAAACTGAGAACCTTATTAGTTATCCTCATCTAAGTATGATGAGCCTCAAGTGCTTGTTTCTTTATCAAATGTTAGTTAAATCACCTAAAAGATAACATACTTGGTGATGTCAAAGAGGGATTGAGATTACATAGAGGACTCGTTAATCATGTAAGAACCGATTTCCTAGTACAACGAAAGCGGCTTAGGCACCGAGATCGGCCTTGAAATTTTTTTCTGCCCTTTTCTTTTGATGGTCGAATCTGACCAGCCCATATTCTGATGTTTTTCATCCATTTTTAACAATATTTCAGCCCCTGAACAGCGGCTCATACCTGATTCGTTTTGCATCCAAAATACACGCACAACACACCCAAAACAACCCCTAATTTGCGTGTGATGTAGCAGTGTTCCAAGTTTTATTTTTCTCAACAAAAAAACCCTATAACACCCTAGAAAAAACTCATTTGTATTCCTAAATTTTTTGGACAAAACACGAAAGAAATCAAGTCCAAAAACTAGTAACAAGATGCGGCAGTGAGCAGATTTTTTTGCTCACTGCCGAGTAAGAACATAAGAAAAAAGATGATGATTTTTTTCGGTTCCAATCTCGAATGGTATTACATGCTATGTCTCTCATTTCATCATATCATCATTTATTATGAAAACCATATATTAAAATTAATATATAGTCTCAAGTGTGACAAAAATTATTATTAATCATATTAATAATAACATTTTTATGTGATTATATAATTAGACTATCAATTATATTTAATTTGCTACAGTATATCAAGCTAGCACGTGGACCAAATTGACATACAGTTCCGAGCTGCAATAATCCCATAATATTAATTAAACTCTTAATTAAATATTCTGAATTATTAACTTCAGATTATTCCACTAAAAACCTAAAGTTGTGCTCTCGTTGCTGTAGATAGATAAAATAAGCCGAACTAAGTCGGTGTCCATCGATATAGTCATTACATACAGATTGACCTTTCACGAGTATCTCATAATTAGAGCCGGGTCATAATATATGTTATACCCCTCTAATTATTTTTACTTTAAGTATCGTTGATTCTCTAGTGAACGATTTATTTAGAACCATTATGAATATTAATCTTCCTATTCTCAAAAGAAAGACTTCAGCGCTCTAATCATTCAAGTACCGAATCAACCCTTGAGGAAGATACTCTTATACTTCTCACAAGAAGAAGTGAACTCCATATCTATGTAAAACATCCTCAGCTATACACCAAACCGTGTCCTCAAAGTACGTAGCTATTGGTCGGGATTGCTACACCAGCCTCACCTTTGTAAATCAAAGAACATAGCCTGTCTTACAGGAGTTCACAGTACACTAAGGATTCAGATCAATCTATATATGACCATCTAGTAGATTGAAATAAATTTCTTTATTTGACATATATTATAATAAACTCATTTCTATCTAAGTCTAGTCTTATATGATCAAATCATATAAGGTGTCTCCATTCTCATGTCATCATAAGGACGATCCCAGATCAAGGTCGCCATACAATTATAGAATAGACCACAGTTATAGATAAACCACAAATAAAGTACCTGCTTCATTTACTCTCTATGGACTATTTTAGATTACTAACTTTCAGCTTAAATCCTCTTGTGTACGACTCTCATACACTAAGTCTGAAGGTATATCAGTAATCAAGGGTAAACAAGATAATTTATAATATGTGATTAAAATCAAATATTTGATAAATGAACAATGCATCCTTTATTTTATATCAAATAATTCTTCACGCTCATAAAATGGTTCTTTACTCCCAGATATAAGAGTGTCGAGATAATAAAATAAACCGGTAAGTACGGGATCGATCCACATGGAAAAGATTTAGTAAATTAAAATAATAATTCGAGTAAAAATGAAAAGATTGATTTGTTTGAAGTGATTGACAATTTTAAATTGGACTGCAACAATAAAATAAAATGCTGGGGCTATGTGATCCACTTTTAATATTTTAAATCTAGAAATCTACTTATTATAATATATAAATTGTCATTATTACCCAGTTAATTTAATTCAAAAATTAATTATGTCAAAACATATAAAATCAACCATAAAGGTTGTGATAACATTTGTCTATAACAAGTCTAATCTGATACTCAATTATGCCAAATAAATAAAACCAACCATATGCGCGGTAGCAAAGTTTGTCAATAATTAATCCAGATTTAAATTAAGTATTAATCATTAGATTACAATTTATATATTATAATATAAATAAGATTAACCTATATTTTCATATTAAAAGGTTCATCATTTACCCCAGCAAAATGAATTAGCTACTCATGATCGAATAAAAACACTCATAATTTTATTACTGAAAGAAAAAAAAGAAATTACAAGAAAGCTTGAAAAACTAAAACACACAAGACGCTCTCTTACAAATTTTCCAGAGAATTCTGAGAAGAAAGTATGAAATCTGAAATACCGAAAACCCTCTATTTATAGAATGTGCTTTGCAACACCTCTCTTTCAATTGTTGCAAAGTCACACAACTTTTCCAAGTTGCATGACTTTTCATTCACAAATGGATAAATATCATAGAAATGTGATCGTCATTATTTGACAATTCCAAGGTACGTGACTTTGCATTCAAAAATGAACAAATTTCATATGGGTGAGATTGTTATTATTTGAAAATTCTTTATTATTTTTGAATAAAACAACTTTAAATCTCCATGATGACTAGTCCCCATTAATCCATTGGCACACTTTATATCAATTAATTTGCCACCATGATCATAAATGTCGGCAGGGGCATAATTGCTATGTAGTATAGTAGGCTCTTTCCCTTTGAAAATAGATATTTATCATAAGTTTATTTTGTCGCCAATCTAAATATGGTGAATATTTTCCAAGCCCGAATTGAATTTAGTTGTCACGCTTTTTTTGGATTTTATGGGTCCTGGAATTTATATCTCATATTTATTTTCCTATTGAGCTTCCGAAGCAGTATTTTACCTAAATAATAAATAAAAATCACAATAAAACATAAATATAATTTATTTTTACAAATATGCTAATTAAGGGATTAATGAAATTATAAGTATAAAATGATTAGTTTTTGTTTTATTAAGTGTACATTTTTAATGCTTATCAATTCTGTTTACATTACACGAAGCTTTATGACATATATCCCAACAAATCAATTGTCTTTCTCTTGCTATATATCTCAAACCGAGCCTAAGAAAGTTGAAGAGGCTTTTTTAGATGAGTGTTGGGTGAATGCCATACACGAAGAATTAAATTAGCTCACCCAAAATGATATATGGTATCTAGTACCTAGACCTATAAACACCAACATCATTGGAACCAAGTGGATTTTCAAGAATAAGTTGGATGAACATGGTAGGAGTTTTGGGCGAAGGACGCGGCATAAGCGCTGTTCGGGCGAAATCGTAATTTTAAAAAATTTTCAAATTACTGAACAAATTATTCATTATCTAATATGAATAATTTATTCATATTTCACATAAACACATTTATTCGATATCAAATAACAACATAAATAAGGTAAAAAACTTCACGAAACTTTTACAAAAAATATTTTTCTGTAAAATGACGCAAAACGCGTTTTTGACCGAATCGACCACCCAACACTTATGGGGACTGCCCAGGTCAGCCCCAATAGTGTTAGGGTAGTTCATGGGCTGCCTGAATAGTGACAAATTCACTGTTTGGACAGCCGTCACCCGGTTGGCTCAAAAGTCACCCGGTAACGCTGTTTTTCGCTGTTTTCGCTTATTTCAACTCCGAAATAATTTCCGGCAATTGTTCCAACACCCAAAATACATCCAATACATTCATAAGACATATTTTTCATCCACCAAACAGAATTAATTCCAGATCTGATCCAGAACAAAAAAATACCAATTTTCATGCTTTAAATCCAATTTTTCAAGATTAATCCAATTAATCAAAACACCAATCAAAGTCACCACCCAAGAAATTCTAGAAATTACAAGAGTGCTCATAACACTCTAGAATGGAACATATCATCTATGATCATTTGAATAATAATTATACTAATATCATCCAAATCATTTCACACATGCACCAACACTTCTAATTCCATCCACCAAAACCAAAAACCCCAAATTTAAGAAAACAAAGGAACCCTAGAACCATTCTAACAATTCAAGAAAATAAGAAACAAATTTCCAAGCTCAAGAAGATTTAGGATTACCTTTAATCTCCAATTTCCTAAGCTTTTTTCTTGAATTTTCCTTCATTTTCTTCAAACCAATCCTAGAGCTATTTCTTCTCAAAGTTTCGGCCATGGTAGAATGAATAAGGAAGATGAAAATTTTTTATCTTAAAAATATATGTGATCGAATTTAGGGGGCTAAAATGGTCATTTTGTGATTTAAATCAATTAAATCATAATAAGCTTTAATCTTGGCAAATCAATTTGCACACATTAGGCTTAATAAAATCATGCCATATGTATAAATAATAATTAGCCATATTTCATACATTTATGAAAAAGATTATTATCTAATCATTTAAATATTTAATATTTAAATATCTAAATAATTAATTAATATAATTATTGTTGGACAATTATGACCCATAACATCGCTATTTATAAAAGACATGGTGTTTTTGTACAAATTAACTATGTGACAAAGGAATTACTTTTTTATCATTTTGTATTGGAATACTTGGATATATAAATGATAAAAGTCCATATGATCAGTACTAGATTAATAAGATATGAGACAGTACTAATCCATGAAAAGTTTGATCATTAAATCCCTAGTCGTAGTATTATCGAGACTGGACATCGATAATGCGGAATAGGCTAGTATTACACTTGTGCGCGTTATGGAAGCTTAACGACATAGTTCTCATATATTTAAGTATTGGATACTTATGAAAGTGTGATAGGAGGTTCTGTTAGCCGTTGGACCGAGAACAACTTTGCTCTAGATAAGACCCATCGGAATCTCATTGGTAGTATGACTATGTGTCTATGAGGATCTGAATCAGGGTAGGTGTATGTGGTCTTAACCTGAGACTTGCATCGCTAATACTTGCGACAATCAGTATACTTTGGTTTTGGTCGTCCAGAGATTTAACAGGTTCTGTGTACGCCTCTTCTGGGTATACTGAGAATCGTAGTGTATTGGGTGTGATGTCAAGATGGAAGTATCACTTCAGTCATATGGAGACGATGATCACGCAGGGATACATAACTAGTACTCTTAAATGCTGCAGCTATCGGGATAGTATGACTAGGTCATGATTATCCGATTACAGAGACTAGTTGCTAGTGATCCGATATATGCTTCATACGGGGCAGACACAATTCCAGCCCCATGCCTAGCAAGTGACATCCGATACTGGATCGTAATACACAATACTTAGTATACTTCGCTCTGGATAAGCATAAAATGAATATTGATTATTGATTTAATTGGATTGAAATCAAAATTGGGTATTATTTTTGCAGTTGCCGTGACATGTAACATGTTGGAATGAGTTGATTTTGCTTCAATTTGTTTGGACATGAATTGGATAATTAAGCATGATTAATTAGATTAATTGGTGTTTTGGAAACATTGGATTAATTGATTAATTATGTTAATTACACTTTAAATTGAATTAATGTTTTTTTGGATTTTATATTAATTTAATTTATTGTAATTGGGCTAAATGGGCTTGGTTGGGCCAAGTATGGTTTTGGACAATTGGGTTGGATCCAATTGGGCCTAAAATCATTTCCATAAAGTCCAAATATGACAATTGGGCCTTTAAAAATTTAATTGGGCCTAATGGGCCTAAATTGATTTTTGGCATAGGGTTAGGGTCGGAAGGATATATGTTGTTTTGATAACCACATGCATCTCATGCATACACGCATCATGTTAACCCCTTTGTCTTAAAAGCTATCATAGATATTCGTTGGGTTAGAGAAGAAGGAAGACTTGTCAAGAAGAGGTTAGCAAACATGGATTTGTCAAGCAGTGAAGATTCCCGCATGGATCAATTGGAGTCCAACATCATCACCAAAATTACCGAGCACTACAAGTTTTGACCAACGTTATGGTCAATTTGACAGTACCCCGCACAGTGGGAATAGAAAATAATGAGAATGAAATGTGTGAGGAACCCCCGAATAGAGTGAGAGAGAAAATCAGTGTTTTTGAAGACGACTGTTAGGGATATGCCCTATACCCAACTTGTGGATGGGCTATATGTACATGTATTTGTAATATTTTCATTAATTAATAAAATGGCAATATTTATTATACGTGTCTTACATAAATTATATGAATCATCAAACACTGTAATAAAGCCCTTGGAGTAATAAGATGATGGCTTCCACGCCTTATGAGAATCATTACTCTTAAATGTTCCTAGTCATAGTTTTGTGAATAATCTGGGCGTTCACAAAGCGGAGAGACTAGCATGATGATATGATCCACCCTTATCCGTCCGCTTGGTGTATCACATGGATGCATGAGTTGCTCGTGTCCATCGAACTGACCGCCGAAAGTTTTCATATGGAGTGTTTATCCCATGTGTCTGTGAGAACTTTCATGTATCGATTGTATGACTAGTCCTTAGACTTGAGGTCTTGTACAATCTTATGTGTGGATCAAATAAATTTGACATTCTCCTTCCCCGGTTCAAAAGATCTAGTTATAATGGTATGATTGGGTCATTTGTTGAAACATAAGAAGTTTAAAGATACAACAGAGAATCACCACTCTATCAGATAATATTTTCTTATAAGAGTAGTATTCCAGTTCACGAGTTGATATATGTGATCAGTGTTTGAGACTATGGCCGCAGCGGAATAATCATGTGAGATTCTTGGGTTAGCACGATTCATGACACTATCAACATCATACTTTAACTATATTGGTAGACACTTTCTATACCCTAGGTCAAACGGTGGGATACGTGAGGAGAGAGCCCGTTATCATATGTAAATCGCATACAGAATGGGTATATATATCTTTCCTTCTCATTTGGGGGCATTGGCATGTTGCTAGATGTCAACCTTGGTCATTGAAATCGAACGACCATCTGATCGGAGGATAATTTATGTTCGATTAAATTATCACGATTCATTTCATGTCCAACTTAAGGGGAACCCAAAAGGTCACACACAACAAATTCGAAATCAATGGTTAACAGTGCACAGTACAAATTTAACAGCATATATGATTGCTGTATGAATTGTTCATAAATGGTTCAATGTGTTTAATTATTGAATAGATCATTTATGAGGTTCCATAGTGGCATAGGGATTGGTGAATGACGAAAGGGGCACTTTGGGAATCTGAATAAATAAATAAATAATCAATAAAATGTGAATAGTAAATAATTTTTTATTTGTTATTTGTTTTGAATTCCAATTCGGCCCAAACTCTTATTAGGGTTTTATAATCTCATTAAACCCTAATTAAGATCCATGGCTAAGATTAAATTAGCATTTATTCCACATCGGATTCTTAATTAATTTTGTTGTCTTGGAGCACCTATATAAACCCAAAGAATTCTTTACAATTTTTGCCCCAAACCTTTCATATCTTATCTTTGGTTTATATAAGTGATCAACTCTAAAGTTTAAGAGTAATCCACTGATTTTGAGGATCCTTAAGTCTAATTGACTAGAGGATCTCGAGTTAAAAGTTTTGAGGTATTTGCCTAGGCTAGCACCAAGGGCAAAATACCCGTGCACTCAGGCGTAGTCTTGCCGTTGAGTTTTGGCTTTGTGTGTGCACCTTTGGAAGCCACACACACTTGGGTGGCTCTTTGTAACGTGGAAGAGCTTGCTGAGTTCGAGAAAAGCTTGTAGATTGGAGGGAGGACTGGAGGAGTTTTCCGGTTCAAGTAAGTCTTTTCTTTCTTTATTTAATTAGAGTTCTTATGATAGTTAGCATGTTTAGGTTTATATTCTTTGCATGTTTTATGAGTTTTTATGCTTAGAATATATAGTACATGCCTAGGCTTGTAGAATAATAAAAAAAAATGGGTATTGGGTAAGGGGATAGCGGCATCATAATTGATTTAATAATTTTCCGCTGCGCACTCGCGGCTGCTGCTTCCCAACAGTGGTATCAGCGTGCTATTTTTGTTTTGATTAGTTATCTCTCATTTGAACTCGAAATTGGGTCTGTAAAAGCTCGATGGAAATATAACACCTTGAACTTGATTTTAGGCACAAGTTTTGCATGATTTGATTTAGATTTGAATTGTGAAATTACATTTAAAATTCACGCATCTGTAAAAAAATATGAATAGTAAATTTATTTGATTAAAATAAAATGCAATATCATAATTAATATTAATCAAAGTTATTTAATGCCTAAAATAATTCCAACATATTAAAACTTATATGTTTGATGATTTTATGTATGATTAGAATTTGCATGATTATTTTAGGGTGCAAACATTTAGAGACTTTCTAAGGAATATAGAGTGTATCTCTTATCCCTTAGCTAAGTAATTATTCCATGATGAACTTAGAGATTTATTACCTTTAAGGCTAATAAATATAAATCACTTGTTTATAATAAAAGACATTATAAAAGATACAAGTGGGTGGGCCAAGGCGTTAATAAAACTTTCCAAACTAAAGTTAATTTACCAAAGGTATTACTAGAGTTAATATGATTTGCTGTCTTCCTTCACTCACTACCTTTTTATAGCTAAAAGGAAAACTGTGAAGACATCTAGATAATCATTTACTCAAAGCTTACCTTAAAGCATTACCTTAAGTAAAGCTATTTAAAGTGTTGGACTAATTTGGAGGATCTATTGTTTTTCATTCCTGTCACCAAAGCAATAAGATCCTAAGAGGTAAAGGTATTTAAGAGAGTTCGCTTCCCCTCCCTCTGGGGAATTTCAATGGAGGAATCCATTTGACATTTATTCACTTAAACTTGCTAAAATCCTCAATAAAAATTTAAGTCTAAAATTTGCCTTCCATGGTAAAGTATAGACCCAAAGGGCTTAAACCGTATTGGCAGGACTAGGCTTTACCAGACTGACCAATACCAATTTGTCCTTAATCGTACTATTGACAATGGTTTGACTTTTCTGAGTCATAAGACGCATCGACCCTTAGGCGTGTCTTATAACTTAGTGGCAAAGATTGGTGTCCACAAGACTAGCATAAGCTATGACATGTTTGATTGCCCAACCCAATGATCAAGGAATTGTGATATAATCATAAATTGGTTGGGAACCTACCTAATTATCGTATTTTATAACGACCGCCCTAGTCGAGTTATTGAAATGATGATAATGGGATCCTTGCCCACAAGAATCCATCATATTGGGGTTGATGCGATTTGCTTAAATTTTAAAACAATTTAGTGGGAGCAACTTCATAATATTAAAAGCCCATGTTATTATGAAACATTAATGAAAACATATTCCTAATTTTAACATTCTCTATTAACAGGTGGGTTAAAATATTTAACAAATATTCAAATGGAAAGTAGAGTATCACTTCGTTCCATCCTTGATGAGCATAAGCTCAAAGGGGACAACTACAATGACTGGTTTAGAAACCTTAAGATTATCTTACGATAGAAAAATATTTTCTATGTTCTTGAAAGACCATTTCCCCCTGAACCCACAGAAGATGTTGACCAAAATACATTGATGCTTGGAAGAAACACGTCGATGATGATGAGCAAGCAGTTTGCATAATTCTTGGCTCTATGTTGAACGAACTTCAGAAAGCTCACGAAGATATGGATGCTCAAACCATCATCTTTCACTTGAAGGAGTTGTATGCAACTTTCGTTCATACCGTGAGATTCCAAGTGTCATATGCCTTATTCCAAACAAGGTATAAAGAAGGATCTGTTAGTGGACATGTGCTTAAGATGATTGGCCACATTGAAAAATTGGCCAACCTCGGGTTCATCGTGGATCATGAGATAGGTCACGATCTAATTCTTCAGTCCTTACCAAAAGACTTATCTAACTTTATTATGCAGTTTCATCAGTCTGATAAAGAAGCTACTTTAGTAAAATTGCACAATCTGATAAAGAAAGCAAAGAATGACTTGAAATCGGAGCTTAAAACCTCCGTCATGCTTACGGGTACGGACCTGAAGCCACGAGGCCTAAAGAAAAATAAGGGCAAGGCCAAGGCTCCAGATCACCTAAAGCCCAATGGTAAGGTGGAGAAGAAAAAGGGAAATGAGAATGTTTCTTTTGTTGAAAGAATGGTCATTGGAAGAAAGACTGCAGATCCTTGAAAGCCAATGAAGCTAGGGAAGCCCAAGAGTCAAGAAGCCCAATGCTTTGGGTATGTTGTATTTGATTGAACTATATTCTCAAAAATCTGAACCTTCTACTTGGGTGCTTGACACCGGTTGTAGGCTCTTTGTGTAACAATGTGCAGGGCCTGAGAAATAGTAAGAAGACTCCGTCAAGTGGAGGTTGACTTACGCATGGGTAATAGAGCAAAACTGGTTGCATTGTGCGTGGGGACTTATTCATTTATTTTGCCGAATGGTTTAGTTTTAGACTTAGAAGATTGTGTTTATGTATCTTCTCTAGTAAAGAACATCATTTCAATTTCTTCTTTATGTAATAAAGGTTTTTCATGCCTAATAAGTTATAATGAATGTCTATTTATTTCAATGAAATAAAATTGGAGATGGTATTTTGAATAATGGTATCTATGTCTTACAAACTGTCAAAGAATGTTTTGAATAATGGTATCGAAGTCTTACAAACTAACAAAGAATGTTCAACCTCTAATATATACAACGTTAACTCGAATAATCTTAATAAATCACTTATATGGCACAGTCGCTTAGGTCATATCAATGAAACAAGATTAACTAAGCTACATAAGGATGGGTATTTCAGACCTTTAAATAGAACCTTATGGAACTTGTGAATCTTGTTTACTTGGTAAAATGATCAAATTACCCTTCAAAGGTAAAAGACATCGTGCAGCGGAGACATTAGAATTCATACACTCTGATGTATGCGGACCAATGTCAGTCACCGCTAGAGGTGGATTTCCTATTTCATTACCTTTATCGATGATCACTCGCGATATGGGTATGTGTACCTGTGCGGTACAAATCGGAAGCCTTTGAGAAATTCAAAGTCTTTAAAGCTGAAGTAGAAAACCAGCTTAATAAAAGTATTAAGTCACTAAGGTCTGACCGATGTGGTGAATACTTAAGTGACTAATTTCAAGATTACTTGAGAGAAAATGACATTGTTTCCCAATGGACTCCTCCGGGAACTCCACATTATAATGAGGTCTCCGAAAGGAGAAATCGGACATTATTAGATATGGTCCGACCAATGATGCCAGGCACAGATCTACCTCTTTCATTTTGGGGTCTTGCTTTAGAAACTGCAACACTACTAATAAACCAAGTTCCTTCCAAGACTGTTAGTCAAACAACATATGAGTTATGGTCTGGGAAACGTCATAGTCTTAGTTATCTAAGAGTTTGGGGATGTGACGCATATGTTAAGTTCAGAAAAACTAACAAATTGGATGATAGGGCAGTTAAATGTAAGTTTGTAGGATATGTCTTGAACTCAAGAGCATACGTGTTCTACATCCCAAATGAACAAAAAACATTTGTCTCACGAAATACTAAATTTCTAGAGAATGAATTCCTTCTCAAGAAACATAGTGGGAGTAGACTTGACCTCGATGAGGTACGAGAAGAACAAACTAACATAGAACTAAACCTCAGGCCCCTCAAAAGGGCAGTGACAGAACAACCACAAGGTTATGAACTTAGAAGGTCTGGTAGGGAAAGACATGAGCCTGAAATATATGGTTTCCATATTGATGAGGAACATGATCAGGTCATTGATAATGACGATCCCACCAGTTATGATGAAGCAATGCGTGACATTGATTCAGTCAAATGGCTTAAGGCCATGAAATCTGAAATATACTCTATGTATCAGAATCAAGTCTGAGACTTGGTGGATGCACCTAAAGGGATAAAATCCATAGGCTGCAAGTGGATTTACAAGCGTAAAATTGATGCAGAAGGCAACATCCAAACCTATAAGGCTAGGTTGGTGGCGAAAGGTTATAGAAAAATCTAAGGAATTGACTATAATGAAACCTTCTCGCATGTTGCAATGATAAAGTCCATTCGAATTTTACTGGCACTAGTTGCACACTTTGATTATGAGATTTGGCAGATGGATGTCAAAACAACTGTAGGATATAGAAATCGGTGACACTGTCACGGGCTCGCGGCCCGGTTGGGAGTACGGAATAGCCCGCGGGGGAACTAAACCGGAGAAATAACATAGAGTCTCCACCCAGTGTGAACCGGGAAAATTATTTAAGGCCGCACTCACCCCTCGTAAGGGAAGACCTCAAACCGTTGGGTTCGGAACGGTCTCTTACTTATGCCACTTGTAATGAAAGGATTTGTGCAATAATCTAACCAAGCCTAAGCAATATATATTTCCAAGGGTAATCTACTTCTAAGTTCATGCATAAAAAAAAATTGGAATAACGACAAGCATATAATTTCATGAACACATTATATTGATAAACACAGAGACGCAAATAAACAATAATTGTACAAGCATGCATATTAAAGAGAGGCAATTAAGTGCATAATTTAAAGAGATAACTAAAGAGGCAATTAAGTGCATAAATATTAAAGAGAGCTAACTAAACATATGATGGGGAAGGGAATGACTAGGGGAACAAACATGCATGAAACATGATAAAGAAATCTGTCCAGTGTGTGCGCGTTCATGTAGCGTTCGTAAACGCGTTCGAACGGTAAACATAATGCAAACGTTCGAGTAACGTTTGATAACACATTCGAACGATAAACAGAAGTCCGTGTTCGTATAGCGTTTGATAACGCGTTCAAACGGGATGAGACCTGATGCATGATACAATAAAATGCATGCGCGTTCGAGTAGCGTTCGTAAACGCGTTCGAATGGTAAACAAAATGCAAGCGTTCGAGTAGCGTTCTGAGGCGCGTTCGAACGGAAATAAGACAGAATGCATACGTTCATGTAATGTTCGTAAACGCATTCGAACGGAATAAGACATAATACATACGTTCGTGTAGCGTTCGTAAATGCGTTCGAATGGAATGAGACAGAATGCATACGTTCGTGTAGCGTTTGGAAACGCGTTCGAACGAGATTGCGAAAATTGCATCTGAAATGACACAAACACATATGTGGATAAAAAAATACACAATGTAGGACCTCGTGTGCCCGACGAAACACATTTCACATTCAATCGGGTGTACCTCGTCCGGCGCGGCAAAACATCGTGGAAAAGGTAGCCTTTAGGCATTTCCCTCGAATAAATGACCTTTAATCCACCCTAGTTAGCCCATGCGCATTATATTACAATGCATATAAAATAAAGACAACGATAATATAGGACCTCGTATGCTCGATTAAACATATCTCACATTCAATCAAATATACTCCGTCCGGCGCGGCAAAACATCGTGGAAAAGGTAGCCTTCAGGCATTTCCCTCGAATAAAGGACCTTTAATCCACCCTAGTTAGCCCATGCGCATTATATTACAATACATATAAAATAAAGACAACCATAATATAGGACCTCGTATGCTTGATTAAACATATCTCAGATTCAATCAAACATACTCCGTCCGGCGCGGTAAAACATCGTGGAAAAGGTAGCCTTTAGGCATTTCCCTCGAATAGAGGACCTTTAATCCACCCTAGTTAGCCCATGCGCACTATATCATCATGCGTAAATAAGTAACATGCAGAAAGTAATAACATACTAACGACTAAATCATGCTTTAAAAAATAAATAACATACTAGCAACCCAATCATGCTCGAATACAAGGTTGGATGAAACGAAATGTGTGAATCTCTCAAGTGGTACGTGGCATTGTATCGGATTCGGCTACAGAATTTACGTCCGGATTTCCATCTGATATACCACTATAGAGAACACATATTTCATTCATCCAAGGACCACAACATATATCAACAAACGATTCTCATGCGAGGGAATTCTAATAAACAACAAAAAAAATGAGAATAAATAAGAAGGGTGCCCTCAGGTCTAACCTCTTAGTTCGTCTCTCGAAAGTGCGTTACAAGGCCGTCGGAAGGGTTGATGCTCTGCAACTCCTCTGGTTCACTGGTCCACTACTCTCGTTCGCTGCTTCGCTATTTTGAGATGTCGTCTCCTCCATTTTACTGGTGTTTTTACTCCGTTTTGCTGCTGTTTTTGCTGTATTTTCTGGTCACTATTTTCACTGTATTAGGAGACTGTTTTGGCATTCTTTAAGGGGGTATTGGGCTGTTTTTTTATGCGGTAATGGAGGTGTCTTAAGGTACGTTTTTTGGTCACTGTTTTTCGTAATTTAGGTTACTATTTTGCGGTGTTTGGGCTGCTGTTTGAGTGTGTATTTTCGGTGACTATAGTACAATTCAGGGAGTTATTCTCGGTGATAGGCAGTGCGGTTAATGTGAGGCTTATGATTCGGCAATGTGAAGGTGTTTTGAGGGCTGTGTGATGCGGCAATGGATGGGTTTTTTTATGAGTATTTCCGTGATGGTGGAGTATAGTAGAAGAAAAAATTATTTGCTTGCTTATTGCTTTTTCTTTACTTGGGCGTGTATGTTCGGAGAGGGTAAGGGTTGGATTTGTGTCTCTTTTATAGGCAAAGGCTAGGGTTCCTCTTGTGTGAATAGGAAAGGGAATCATGCAATTATGGGGAATATTTCTAATTAGTATCTCACAAGGAAAGCATCTAATTAAATTAGGGAGGTGATTTGTTCAAATTAAGAATGGATTTATTTGATTTGTTTTAATTAGGTATATGATTATTTAGATTTTATTTGATTTGTTTTAATTTCACCATGTGTTAAATATGTGTTTTGTTATTTTTGGGTGGGTTTTGGTGGGCTAATTGGGCTTGGGCGTGAGTCTAGCAACAAACCCAGAAGTACTGATACCGTTCAAACGCCGATTCGAACGCTACACGAACGCCCGCAATCTGCTTGACGTTCGAACGTGTTCACGAACGCAGCACGAACGAAAGTAGTGAACATGTGAATTGAATCTGATGATATACTTATTCTGAATTTCCCATTCCGACATTCGTTTCCCGCGACTTCCGCAACCTAAAGAGTAGTTCCTCCGTATGAGACTCATGATCGGGACTTATATGCAAAATGCAGTGCCTACAGTCGCCCCCACTTTGATGGGACTTGTGCAGGTGTGACAATGACAATCATATCAAAGTTGTGCAATGTATGTTTACTTACCTGGCTCGCCAGCTGCCACGTGACTTGCCTGCTGCTTCGAGCTGAGTTGATGATGCAGTGGACCTCGATCTTGGGACGCATCCCAATAACTGCAACCGACAACGGGGGCCTCGGCCTTGGGACGCATCCCAATACCGTTGACAATGTGGGTCACGACCCTGAGACGCATCTCCAAAACTGATGATACAAGGGGCCAACGACTCTGGGACGCATCCTGATAACTGCAACCGACAACAGGCGGCCAACGACCATGTGATGCATCCCGATAACATTGAAAATATGGGTCACGACCCTGGGACACATCCCCAAAACTGCTGATGATGTGGGTCACCACCATGGGACGCATCCCCAAAACTGTTGATGATGTGGGTCACGACCCTGGGACGCATCCCCAAAACTGCTGATGATGTGGGTCACGACCCTAGGACGCATCCCCAAAACTGTTGATGATGTGGGTCACGACCCTAGGACGCATCCCCAAAATTGAATGTAGATACTTCAAGGGATTTTCTTTGGCCACCACCTGGATCTTGTAAGATTGGAAGTAATGACGCAATTTTCTGGACTCCCATACCACTGCCAAACAAATCTTCTCTACCTCTTGATAATGGGCTTCGTACGGAAGTATCTTCTTACTGAGATAGTAGACTACATGCTCTACCCCTGTCTCATCTGTATATACCATCATTTCCCCCAGTGCTTCTGATTCTATTGCCAAATACAATATCAAGGGTCTGCCCGGTCTCGGAGGTTTCAATACATGAAGCTTTACCAAGTATTCTCTGATCTTGTCGAAGACTGCTTGACATTGCTCATTCCATTTCACTGGCTGGTCTATATGCAAAATACAGTGCCTACAACAGCTTTCCTTAATGGGAACCTCGTAGAGGAAGTCTATATGACACAACCTAAGGGGTTTGCATCTAAAGATGATCATAATAAAGTATGCAATCTTAAACGATTTATTTATGGACTCAAATAAGCCTCCAGAAGTTGGAATATACGATTTGATGAGACAATCAAAGAATTTGACTTCATCAAAAATGTAGACGAGCCTTGTGTTTACAGGAAAAGTAGTGGGAGTGTTGTTGTATTTCTTGTATTATATGTCGATGACATATTAATCATCGGGAATGATATTCCCATGATGCAAGCCACCAAGCAATGGTTATCTCAGAATTTCTCCATGAAAGATTTGGGAGAAGCAGCCTACATCATCGGCATTAAGGTATACCGTAATAGATCTAAGAGGTTGTTAGGAATTTCTCAATCTACGTACATAGATAAAGTTTTGAAAAGATTCAAAATGGAAGATTCCAAAAGAGGTAATTTACCTACTTGTCATGGAATCAAATTATCTAAGGAGCAATGTCCATATACTCCTTCAGATAGAGAGCGTTTGAGTAGGATCCCTTATGCTTAAGCAATAGGATCGATCATGTACGCCATGCTATGTACAAGATCTGATGTCTCTTATGCTCTTAGCATAACGAGCAGGTATCAGGAAAATCCTGGTGAGCAACACTGGACAGCTGTTAAAACAATCCTCAAGTATCTGAGAAGAACTAAGGATGTGTTTTTGACATACGGAAATTGTTCTGAGATGAAAGTCATTGGTTACTGTGATACGAGCTTTCATACCGATAGGGATGATAGTAGATCGCAAACATGATATCTGTTTACTTTGAATGGTGGTGCTTTCAGTTGGAAAAGCTCAAAGCAGTCAACTACAGCGGACTTCACCACTGAAGCCGAGTATATTGCAACATCTGAGGCAACTAAAGAAGCAGTCTGGATAAAGAAGTTCATCACGGAGCTGGAAGTGCTTCCCGCAATAAAGAATGGCGTCACGATGTACTGTGACAACACGGGCGCCATTGCTCAATCAAAAGAACCAATGTCCCACCAGAAATCCAAGCATGTACTCAGGTGATTTCATATATCAGGGAGATTGTTGAGAGAAAAGAAGTTATTATAGAGAAAATACCCACAGAAGATATTCTTGTAGATTCTCTAACTAAAAGGCTGACTCAACAAAAGCATGATAGGCAAACCCGGGAGTATGGTGTCCAGATTCATACTAGTTGGCTATCGTGCAAGTGGGAGATTGTTAGGGATATGCAATATACCCAACTTGTGGATGGGCTATATGTACATGTATTTGTAATATTTTCATTAATTAATAAAATGGAAATCTTTATTATACGTGTCTTACATAAATTATATGAATCATCAAACACTGTAATAAAGCCCTTGGAGTAATAATATGATGGCTTCCACGCCTTATAAGAATCATTACTCTTAAACGTTCCTAGTCATAGTTTTGTGAATAATCTAGGCGTTCACAAAGTGGAGAGACTAGCATGATGATATGATCCGCCCTTAAGTGGGGTAGCCGATCTCATAGGCTACTAGCGGAGATCCGTCTGTTGGTGTATCACATGGATGCATGAGTTGCTCGTGTCCATCGAACAGACCGCCGAAAGTTTTCATATTAAATGTTATCCCATGTGTTTGTGAGAACTTTCATGTATAGATTGTATGACTAGTCCTTAGACTTAAGGTCTTTCCAATCTTATGTGTGGATCAAATAACTTTGACATTCTCCTTCCCCGGTTCAAAAGATCTGGTCATAAGGGTATGATTGGGTCATTTGTTGAAACACATGAAGTTTTTAAAGATACAACAGATAATCGCCACTCTCTATGATAATATTTTCTTATAAGAGTAGTATTCCAGTTCGCGGGTTGATATGTGTGATCAGTGCTTGAGACTGTGGCCGCAGCAGAAGAATCATGTGAGATTCTTGGGTTAGCACGATTCATGACACTATCAACATCATATCTTTGACTATATGGGTAGACACTTTCCATACCCTAGGTCAAACGGTGGGAATACAGTGAGGTGAGGGACCATATCATATGTAAATCGCATACAGAATGGATATATATATATATATATATATATATATATATATATATATATTTCCTTCTCATTTGGGGGCCTTGGCATGTTGCTAGATGTCAACCTTGGTCATTGAAATCGAACGACCATCTGATCAGAGGATAATTTATGTTCGATTAAATTATCATGATTCATTTCATGTCCAACTTGAGGGTAACCCAAAATGTCACACACAACAAAGTCGAAATCAATGGTTAACAGTGCACAGTACAAATTTAACAGCATTTATGATTGTTGTAGGAATTGTTCATAAATGGTTCAATGTGTTTAATTATTAAACATATCATTTATGAGGTTCCATAGTGGCTTAGGGATTGGTGAATGACGATATGGGCACTTTGGGAATTGGAATAAATAAATAAATAAAATGTGTATAGTAAATATATTTTTTATTTTTTATTTGTTTTGAATTCCAATTCGGCCCAAACTCTTATTAGGGTTTTATAATCTCATTAAACCACTAAATTAATATCCAATGGCTAAGATTAAATTAATATTTATCCCACATCGGATTCTTAATTAATTTTGTTGTCTTTGGAGCACCTATATAAACCCAAGAATTCTTTACAAATTTTTGCACCAAACCTTTCATATCTTGGGTTTATATAAGTGAGCAACTCTAAAGTTTAAGAGTAAGCCACTGATTTTGAGGATCCTTAAGTCTAATTGACTAGAGGAACCTCGAGTTAAAAGTTTTGAGGTATTTGCCTAGGCTAGCACCAAGGGAAAAATACCCGTGCACTCAAGGCGTAGTCTTGCCGTTGAGTTTTGGCTTTGATGTGTGCACCTTTGGAGGCCACACACTTGGGTGGCTCTTTGGAACATGGAAGAGCTTGCTGAGTTCGAGAAAAGCTTGTAAATTGAAGGGAGGATTGGAGGAGTCTTCGGTTCAAATAAGTCTTTTTCTTTCTTTATGTTAATTAGAGTTCTTATGATAGTTAGCATGTTTAGGTTTATGTTTCTTTGCATGTTTTATGAGTTTTTATGCTTAGAATATATAGTAACATGCCTAGGCTTGTAGAATAATAAAAAAAAAAAATAGGTCATGGGCAAATGGATAGCGGCATCATAATTTGATTTATTAAATTTTCCGCTCACACTCGCGACCGCTTCCCAACAATGACATGGCTAAGTATGCTGCAGGAAGGATAGCTAGGACTCAGGTAGAGTTACATAAACTTAGAGAACAAAATCGGAAGACATGATCCCAAAAGAATGAGGTCGCTTTCAAAAAGGTGTAATCCACCTTGACCTGGTACAGGTAGCGAAGAGCAGAAATCTGAGCCAGGTCTGGAGATGACCAGTCTACCACCCCGCGAATAAGGGACACAACGGGATCTTGAGCCATGAGATCAAAGAAAACTAGCAATCACCAGAGTAAACTGACAAAGGAAACTGTAAGCAGACCAAGGGGGCGCCCAAAGCTTTTCATAGGCAAAGGGCAGCAAAGGCCAAAAAGATTCCTAAAGGTGTGAAGAAAACCCTCTAGCGTAAGGAATGCCTAACCAAAGATGAAATCAAACCAATAAGACAAAGAAACCCCATCGGAATAAGGAATTCATCCATACATACATACATACATACATACATACACGTCGCATACACGTAATATTTGTTTTATGTTCGCACGCTTTGAAGAAAAAGAAAAGCGACGAGGACGTTCAACTCCAAGAATAGAGACTCGAGAATGAAGATAAAGAACTCTGGGAATGGAGAACAACCTCGGGAATGAGGACGAAGAAATCCGAGAATGGAGAACAACCTCGGGAATGAGGACGAGCAACTTCTGGAATGGAGAGGAGCCTCGAGTATGAGGACAGATCAGAGGTCGAAGTGCCTCACCACCATCGGTTCAAAAGTTCATGAAGGAATCCTAGGGTCGAGGCCCACATTATCAACAGTTTTGGGAATGACTCCCATGGTCGAGGCCCACATTATCAACAGTTTAGGGAATGAATCCCAAGGTCGAGCCCACATTATCCACAGTTCAGGAATGAATCCTGGGGCGAGGCCCACATTATCAACAGTTTCAGGAATGAATCCTAGGGGGCGAGGCCCACAATATCAACATTCTGGGAATGAATCCGAGAGGTCGAAGCACCTCGTATCATGGAAAAAAATCCCCAGTGGATCGAAGAGTCACGTGGATGGACCAAAACGCCATCACCCATTCAGTTCGGGTACAAATCCCAGAGATCGAAGCATCTCACACCCGATGGTTCGGGAATGAAGCCCAAGGGTCGAAGCACCTCACCATAAACTCAATTCAGTTCGGGAATAAATCCCAGAGATCGAAGCATCTCACACCAAGCACGGTTCGTGAATGAAGCCCATAGGTCGAAGCACCTCGCCTTCAGTTCGGGAATAAATCCCAGAGATCGAAGCATCTCACACCCAGGATGGTTTGGGAACAAATTCCAGGAGTCGAAGCACCTCACCATCAACTCACCTCAGTTTGGGAATAAATCCCAGAGATCGAAGCATCTCACAAGCAGCATGGTTCGGGAATAAAGCCCAGAGGTCGAAGCACATCGCCATAAACTCAGCACAGTTCGGGAATAAATCCCAAAGATCAAAGCATCCCACACCCAGCATGGTTAGGGAATAAAGTCCAGGGGTCGAATCACCTCGCCATCAACTTAGCACAGTTCGGGAATAAAGCCCAGAGATCGAAGCATCTCACATCCAGCATGGTTCGGGAATAAAGCCCAGGGGTCGAAGCACCTCGCCATCAACTCAGCACAATTCAGGAATAAATCCCAGAGATCGAAGTATCTCACACCCAGCATGGTTCGGGAATAAAGCCAGGGGTCGAAGCACCTCGCCATCAACTTAGCACAGTTCGGGAATAAAGCCAGAGATCGAAGCATCTCATACCCAGTATGGTTCGGGAATGAAGCCCAATGGTCGAAGCACCTCGCCATCAACTCAGCACAGTTCGGGAATAAAGCCCAGATATCGAAGCATCTCACACCTGGTGGTTCGGGAATTAAGACTAGGGGTCGAAGCACCTCGCCACCAACTCAACTCAGTCCGGGAACAAATCCTAGAGATCGAAGCATCTGTCGAACCACCTCGCCACCAACTCAATTCAGTTCGAAAATAAATCCCTGAGATCGAAGCATCTCACTGTTGGTCTCTAAGACTCATCCAAGATCATATAAGCAAAGAAAAATTGTGAATACATAAAAGAAGTATGGAGGAATCATACTTACAATGAGCGATTTTAGGATGCGTCAAACACAAAAAAATTTCTTCAAGATTTTCGGCCAAGCTCCAAGCTTTGTCTTTTGATTCCAAGCTATCGGGATGGTTTCCCTATCACCTTGGATGATTCCTTGATGTGCTAGCAACTTGAAAATTTGCAACAAATTTTCTTCTTCTTCTTTATGTAGCCCACGACAATTGAAGAAAAGGGGGAGAGTATTTTGCTTCTTAAAACCGAGAGGGAGAGAGATGGAATGAGTTGTGTGTGTTGACCTCTATTTTTGATTTCAAAAATCAATTAAAATGATATACCAAATACTTGGTATTAGTCATTCATGCCATCAACTTGAGTGTAAGGCAAGTCATCATCATTCTCACCAAAACCCATCACCAAAAGTAACTAAGGTAACGAGTGATGTGACATGTGGGCCCTACTTAATTCAAAATCCGAGTGGGCCCGCAAACACTCTCGGGCTTAGGTTCGCTAATTCCAAATTAACAAACTTTCTGTTGCGACGTAATTAAATCAAATTTAATTAAGTAATTATGCCTAGCAAAATTACTATTCACGTCGCTAGCGAATTAATTCTAAATTAATTCATTTGCCCGAATTAAAATCCAATTTTAATTCCTCGTCGAAATCTAATTTCATTTAATATATCGAATATATTATTTTATCGATCAATTCCAAATTAATCATTCTCTCTCTTCAAATAGTATTTTATCCTAGAAAAATCTCTCCGTAATTAATCTCAAATTAATTATGCTCGAATCATACGTCATCGGTGAATCTTCGGAAAGCGACCCAATAGAACCCTGGATATGTTGGCAGTAAATCCGGTCATCGGACTATTCGAACACGTACGTACCTCGTACTACATTTTTACCGATTAACGAGACATGGTTGGCTTCTAGCAAAGCACCATGCCTTCCCAATTCTCTAGAAATTTTCTTAATGGAATATACGAAATCTATATCAGGCGTAGTATATGTAGTATTACGTATTACGATCCAGTATCGGATGTCACTTGCAAGTCCTGGGGCTAGAATAGTGTATGCCCCGTACGAAGCATATTACAAACAACTAGTCTCTTTAATCGGATAATCATGACCTTGTCATATTATCCCGATGGTTGCAACCATTTAGAGTACCAGTTCTGTATCCCTGCGTGATCATCATCTCAATATGACTGAAGTGATACTTCCATCTTGACATCACACCCAATACACTACGATTCTCAATAAACCCAGAAGAGGCGTACACAGAACCTGTTAAAGTCCTGGATGACCAAAACCAAAGCGTATTGATTGTCACAAGTACTAGCGATGCAAGTCTCAGGTTATGACCAAATACACCTACCCTGATTGCGACTTGCAGTCGTCTTTATCGGTTTGGAAACTTGCATCGTATACCCAGTTACCTCAAGTTCTCTATCTCCATAGATTAAGAAAGCATCATTAGTTCGTCTAAGATACTTAAGGATATTCTTAACCGCCATCCAGTGACTATCACCTGGATCGGCCTGATAGCGACTACACATGCTCAAAGCATACGAGACATCAGGTCGCGTGCATATCATGGCATACATGATCGATCTGACTGCCGAGGCGAACGGTATCTGACTCATGTTGTCTCTCTTATCTTGAGTTTTAGGACACATGTCCTTAGATAGAGTGACGCCATGTGACACTGGCAAACAGTCCCCTCTTGGACTGATCCATGTTGAATCTCTTCAACACTTTGTCAATGTACGTGCTCTGGGAGAGTCCAAGTAGCTTTCTAGATCTATCCCGGTAGATCTTTATTCCTAGAATAAAGGCTGCTTCTCTCAAATCCTTCATGGAGAATTTTAATGAAAGTCAAGCTTTCACCGATGTTAACATGGGAATGTCAATGCCAATAAGGAATACATCATCAACGTAAAGGACAATGAATGTCAATGCGCTCCCACTAACCTTCTTATATACACAAGGATCATCCTCGTTTGAATGAAATCATATTCTTCTATGATCTCATCAAAACGTTGGTTCCAAGAACGCGATGCTTGCTTCAATCTATAAATGGATCGATTAAACTTACAAACCTTGTTTGTAAGTCTTGGTACGAAAAAACCGTCAGGCTGTTGCATATAAACATCCTCCAAAAGGTTTCTGTTAAGAAAAGCGGTTTTGACGTCCATCTGCCATATCTCGTAATCGAAATATGCAGCAATAACAAGCATTATCCTAATGGATTTAATCATGGCAACGAGTGAAAAAGTTTCGTCGTAATCGACACCATGTCGTTGACGATACCCTTTCCTTACAAGCCTAGCTTTGTACGTTTGTATTTTTCCATCTATGTCGGTCTTCCTCTTGAAGACCCATTTGCAACCAATAGGTTTTATGCCTTTTGGTGCATCAATCAGTGTCCAAACTTGGTTGGTGTACATGGAATCCATTTCAGAATTCATGGCATCTTGCTATAAACCGGAGTCGATACCTTGTATCGCTTCCTCATACATAGTTGGCTCGTCTTCCTCAATAAGATTAATATCCACATGAGGTGATATCAGAAACCCATACCTCTCAGGTTGTTTTCTGTCTCTCTCCGACCTACGCGGTCCTTGTGTATTCGAAGATTGTGGTACAGTCTCATCCCTGATGGACTGTTCTTGTTCCGTTAAGGATTCTGTGCTAGGAACAGTATTACTCCGATTTTCATCGAGTTCTACCTGCCCCCACTTATCACTGCATTTAGGATTCCTTCTCAAGGAAAACCGCATGTAGAGCAACAAATACTTTGTTCGTCTTGTGGGTGATAGAAGTAATATCATTTGGTTTCCCTAGGATATCCTACAAATAGGCATTTATCTGATTTGGGTTCTAGTTTGGTACCTTCCAAACGTTTGACGTATGGCCAGCAACCCCAAATCTTCAGGAATGAGAAACCCGATTTCTTTCCTGACCATATTTCATACGGAGTCTGTTGAACAGACTTTGACGGAACCTTATTCAAAATAATTATTGCAGTGTTCAATGCATATCCCCAGAAGGAAATAGGTAGCTTTGTGCGACTCATCATAGACCTTACCATGTCTAACAAAGTTCGGTTTCTCCGTTCGGACACACCGTTTAATTGCGGTGTTCTTGGAGGAGTCCACTGTGAAAGAATACCATATTCTTTCAAGCAATCAAGAAACTCATTGCTCAAGTATTCGCCACCACAGTCCGACCGTAATGTCTTAATACTTTTACCGGTCTATTTTTCTACTTCGTGTCAAAACTCTTTGAATTTCTCAAAAGTTTCTTACCTATGTCTCATATGAGACACATAACCATAACACGATGCATCATTCGTAAAGGTTACGAAGTATTCATATCCACCTCTAGCCTGGCTAGACATGGGCCCACAAACGTCACTATGAACAATGGCTAACAGTTCGGTGGCACGTGCACCTTTACCGCTAAAAGGTGATTTAGGCATCTTACCTAATAAACAAGATTCGCAGACGTCATATGAATTTGGATCAAATCCGTCCAAGTACCCACTCTTCGAAAGTATGGATTACTGTCTTGTATATGTGTCCCAGATGACAATGCCACATGTAAGTTTCATCTTTATTACTTACTTTAAGCCTTTTGTTTGTTACAGAATATGTTTGAGATTGATTCATATTCAAAATATATAGACCATTATTTACATCAGCAGTGCAAATTTCCATATCATTTTTATACATAAAACACCCAGTGTTTCTAAATACAAAAGTATACCCACATTGGGCTAACATAGATACATAAATAATATTCCTAGTCAAACTTGGTACATAATAACAGTCTGTAAGTTTAAGTACATGCCCCGAGGGCAGTTCCAAAACAAATGTGCCAAAGGCCAAAACGGCGACCCGTGTCCCATTTCCAACGCGGAGGTCAATCTCTCATGAGGCCAGTCTCCTGCTTATCTGCAAATCTTGCACATCAGTACATATATGAGTTCCAAACCAGATTCAAAAATCCAATTTTTAAAACTAGTATTAGACATGTTATTTCTATAACAAACATACCTGAAGTCGGTGCCTTAACCGATTTGATTTCCTTCATGTGTACCTTGTACTCGCGGCATTCACGCTTCTAGTGACCCCGCTTCCCGCACTGGAGATAAATAACTTGGGATTTGTCCTTAGGTTTCCCAGAACCCTTTGACGATTTGGCCTTGCCCTTCTTCTTATGTTTCTTCTTCTTAACACCTCCAGTCACCTTGGGCCAAGCCCTCGGAGTCTGAGATGTTGAAGCATAGTGCGCCTCGCGCTTCTTGCCCTTAAGGAGCTCATTTTCTGCCTCACACAGAGTGGACATCAACTCTCCAAGAGTTTGGTCTTGGTTT
Organism: Zanthoxylum bungeanum; assembly: GCA_019454045.1. Lineage (NCBI taxonomy): Eukaryota > Viridiplantae > Streptophyta > Magnoliopsida > Sapindales > Rutaceae > Zanthoxylum > Zanthoxylum bungeanum. The sequence continues at coordinate 48,843 of SKCR01037696.1, forward strand.
AATATGTTATAATTCATGATGAACCCACTCCAAGTGTCGGGGAGAGACTGTAGGATCAAATCTACTTAAGTCACAGCCTCGAAGAATATGCCCATCTGTCTGAGCTGCTCAATGTCAGTAATCATCTGTGACACATGGTGCTCAACAGACGTACCCTATGACATTCGAGCGCGAAAGAGCTTCTTCTGTAACTCATATCATTGCGATCTAGGGTTAGATCGGTGAAGATCATGCAACTTCGCTATCATCTCATAGGGATCCAACCCCTTGTTTTGATGACGGAATTACGGAGTCATAGCGGTAAGCATTACCGATTGAGCAGTAGCATTGTTATCGCTATGAGTCTTCCAAAGCTATAGCTCAAGCAACTGATCAGGTCGGGGCTTAGGCCCAAGTGGTCGCTCTAAAGTGTAGAGTAACTTCTCGGATCCCAGAACAATTCTGAGATTCATATCCCAGTCTTGAAAGTTTGTGCCATTAAAGACGTTGTCGCCTATGACAATATCCCTAATGCTTAACTTTCTGTCATCTTAACCGCAATAGTCCAACTATTCGATTAACGATGTATGGGTACAGTCTAACTGTTACAAGAAAAAAAATAATATATTAGTCCAACTAATAAAATAATTGACGAAATAATTTTGAAAGCACGTAAAGCTAAGTATTTGAACGAAATTGTAAATTAAATACTAGCCTCTCACTATTTTTCGGCGAGCCTCTAACCCTCTGTTGAGTACTCGGGAAACCTAGTTTCCTAGTGGGCTAGGATCCCGTTAAATAACACACAACCTTGACTTTAGCCAACAAGCTGTATGATATTTAACTAGGTAGATCTCTAAGATCAATTGGATCTTATCCAATTCCTAGATCCGGTAGGTGGACCTCCAAGTCCGAAACATATATACAATATATATGCCAATATATCCAATATATTTTCCTAACATTTTTCCTCTGAATCAACTAAGCTTTGGCTTTGGCACAACAAGCTTAATGATTCCAGTTAAGCAGAACCCATTGACTTTGGAAAGCTTCGTAATCGATGTCGATGGACAAGAAGTGATCTTAACTTTGGCCAAGAAATCACAACTTGGACAAGACACACGATATGCAACAAAGCCTTCATGATTCAAACACATCTGTGATGGACAAAGGTCTTGACTTTGGCCAACAAACCAGTGCCAATCTTGGATCTTGAGTAAGAATCACTCAATGGAAGGAAAACGCTTAATGTTTGTTGAGGGTTTTTCGCGTAAATGGCAACCAATTTATTATCTTTGTTAGGTCTCGTCATACACCCTTAAGCATGCATTCTAAAAGCATAATAAGGCGTGAAAATAAATTAATAACGATATGCGGATGGATATCTTACAGATTGTTCCTAGAACAAATCACTCTCTTTCCTCTCCCCGGCTAGCACTATTCTTACTTCTATCCAATTACATAATACAATAAGAGAAACCTCATTAACATTGAGAGGAATTAGGTGAGAAGAGAATTACAAAGAATCAAGAGAGATAAGGCTGGACACGCAGGTCCAATTTAATAAATTCTAAATTTAAACAATTTCCAAAATTGCCCTTTCCCTTCTAATATCCATCCGATATACATTATTCATTCAACACATCCATGTATTCACACAAATCATGTTATTCAATCAATCTAATCCAATTAATTAATCTTGAATAAAGTGATCATCCAATGTTCAAACAACGATTTGATTTTGCACGAGTCTAACTCGTCTGTGAATAAGTACTCAAAGTACGAATTCTTAAATTATATCGAACTACAATTTAAATCTAATTTAATTCGTATTCAATACTAATTCCATATTTAATTCTAAATTAAATAACTACACTTTTTAATGTGCCTTTACGACTTAGATTCCAAATCTAATCTAAATGGGTCTCAAAGCCCAATTAACATCCAATGTTATTTAATTAAAGTCCAATGGGCTTTCAATTAATTTCTTAAGGCATGGACTTTGGTCAATATGGGTCAAACCCAAATACCAAAGCCCAATTAAGGAATCGCCCTTATTTGCCAAGAAACCAATTTAGGCCCATTAGGCCCAATTAAACATTAAAAGGTCCATTAGTTATATTTGGACTTAATGGAGTGGTTTAGGCCCAATTTGGATCCAATCCAATTGACCCAAACCAACTTGGCCCAACCAAGCCCATTAGGCAAAACAACATTAAAAGCCTAATTCCAAATTTAGCCCAATTAATCAAATTCTAAAATTCTAAATTTCATAATTTAATTAATTAAAGTGTATTACATCAATTAATTATCTAAATTAACATTTCTGAAATATCAATTTACTTAATTAATCATCCTAATCATCATCAACACATGTCCAACATTATTGAATAAAAAATCATCTTATTCCATGCTATATTGCTCATGGCATTTTAGGGTTTTATAAATCCGATTTCGATTTTAATCCAATTAAATCCTAAATCAATTTATCCCATGTCTTTCAACTCATCCAATGATCAAAAGAACAAAAATACTATGACATTAGGGCATCTATAACTCTCGACCAAGCCTCAAAATTGGGGAAACTTTAATCCAATTCAATTTTCATCAAATTGATCATGCATAACTCTAAGTTATCATCATTCAAGCATACTCAATCAATCAATTTTATCAAATCATGCTCAAATCAAATTTACCCAAATTTTACCCTAAATTCAATTTTCATGCTTATTCAAGGCTCTGATACCATTGTTGGTCTCTAAGACTCATCCAAGATCATATAAGCAAGGAAAAATTGTGAATACATAAAAGAAGTATGGCGGAATCATACTTACAATGAGCGATTTTAGGATGCGTCAAACACAAAAAAAATTCTTCAAGATTTTCGGCCAAGCTCCAAGCTTTGTCTTTTGATTCCAAGCTATTGGGATGGTTTCCCTATCACCTTGGATGATTCCTTGATGTGCTAGCAACTTGAAAATTTGCAACAAATTTCTCTTCTTCTTTATGTAGCCCACGGCAATTGAAGAAAAAGGGGGAGAGTATTTTCTTCTCAAAACGAGAGGGAGAGAGATGGAATGAGTTGTGTGTGTTTACTTCTATTTTTGATTTCAAAAATCAATTAAAATGATATACCAAATATTTGGTATTAGTCATTCATGCCATCAACTTGAGTGTAAGGCAAGTCATCATCATTCTCACCAAAACCCATCACCAAAAGTAACTAAAGTGACAACTGATGTGACACTGATGTGACATGTGGGCCCCACTTGATTCAAAATCCGAGTGGGCCCGCAAACACTCACGGGCTTGGTTCGCTAATTCTGAATTAACGAACTTTCCGTTGCGACGTAATTAAATCAAATTTAATTAAATAATTATGCCTAGTAAAATTACTATTCACATCGCTAGCGAATTAATTCTAAATTAATTAGTTTGCCCGAATTAAAATCCAATTTTAATTCCGTGTCGAAATCTAATTTCGTTTAATATATCGAATATATTATTTTATCGATCAATTGTAAATTAATTGTTCTCTCTCTTAAAATAGTATTTTATCCTAGATAAAATCTCCTGTAATTAATCGCAGATTAATTATGCTCGAATCATACGTCATCGATGAATCTTCGGGAAGCGACCCAATAGATCCCTGGATATGTTGGCAGTAAATCCAGTTGTCAGACTATCCGAACACGTACGTACCTCGTACTACGTTTTTACCAATTTACGAGACATGGTTGGCTTCTAGGAAAGCATCGTGCCTTCCCAATTCTCCAGAAATATTCTTAATGGAATATATATAATCTGTATCAGGCGTAGTATACGTAGTATTGCATATTGCAATCCAGTATCGGATGTCACATGCAAGGCCTGTGGCTGGAATAGTGTCTACCTCGTACGAAGCATATATCAGATTACAAGCAACTAGTCTCTTTAATCGGATAATCATGACCTTGTCATATTATCCCGATGGTTGCAACCATTTAGAGTATCAGTTCTGTATCCCTGCGTGATAATCATATCCATATGACTGAAGTGATACTTCCATCTTGACATCACACCCAATACAGTACGATTCTCAATAAACCCAGAAGATGCGTACACAGAACCTGTTAAAGTCCTGGACGACCAAAACCAAAGCGTATTGATTGTCACAAGTACTAGCGATGCAAGTCTCAGGTTAAGACCAAATACACCTACCCTGATGCGGATTCCCATAGACACATATTCATACTACCAATGGGATTCTGCGGGGTCTATCCAGAGCGAAGCTGTTTCCGTATCATCGGTAAACACAACCTCCTATCACACTTGCATAAGTATCCAATACTTAAATATATGAGAACTATGTCGTTACACTTCCATAAAACGCACAAGTGCAATACTAGTCTATTCCGCATTATCGATATCCAATCTCGATAATACTACGACTAGGGATATTTAATGATTAAACCTTTATGGATTGATATTGTCTCATATCTTATAATCCGGAACTAATCATAGGGACTTTTATCATTTATATATTTAAGTAATCAAATTACAAAATGATAAAATGTAATTTCTATTGCTACATAATTAATTTGTACAAAAACCAAGATGTCTTTTACAAATAGTGACGCTATGGGTCATAATTATTTAACACTCACACCCAGCATGGTTCGGGAAGAAATCCCATGGGTCGAAGCACCTCGCCATCAACCCAACTCGGAGATCGAAGCGAAACAATAGGTAAGTCCGTCAATTACCGATGAACCAGGTAAGCAAAAATACATGCATGACTTTGATATGGTTGTCACTGTCACACACTGCACAAGCCCCATCAAAGTGGGGGCGACTATAGACACTGTATTTTTTCATAAGCCCGATGATGAGCCTCGTATGTAGGCACTACCTGAAAAATTACGGAAGTTGCGAAAACGAATGTCGGAAGGAAAGAAAACCCGCAAAATTAGCCCCTCATCGGATTCAGACTCACTAGCCTGCCTCAGATTTGCTCAGCCGCTGTTTCAAACCTTAACCAGCAACCGGCCCATTACCCTGCAACCCACACGCCCAAGGCCCATGCAATCCACCATGCACGCCCAAACCTTCCCAAATAGAGAAAATCACATGCAATTCACATGTCAAAATTCCCTCATCAACACTTTCCAATTTAACAAGATTTTGGGATCCTATCCAATTTAACAAGATTTGGGATATTCTCATCACCAAATTTATGAGATTGTGTTCCCAAAATAATTTAAGAAAATATCTCCCAAATCAATATGATTTTTTTCCCTATTTGGAGATCCCTTCAAATCATTAAAATTAAGGACCAAATTATCACAAAGGGGGCTTTGGACGGCTAGACACATAACCAAAAAAACCCTTAGAGGCTTCTCTTCTTCTTCTTCTAAGCTTGGGCGTGAACAAACAAAAAAAAAACCTAGGCCCTCATTTCTTCTTCTCATCACCGAAAAAAAGAACCAACAAATCACCCAAAAAATGTGAAACAGCAAACACAAACAACCAACAAATCACCCAAAAAAATGTGAAACAAAAAACCCAAACAGCCAACAAATCACCCCAAAAAGACGTGAAACAACAAACGCAAACAGCCAACCAATCACCAAAAATAACCAGTAAAAAACGTGAGCCCAAAAATAAGCAAAATAGCAGCTAAAAACAGTAAAAATAGTAGCCCAAAAAATACCAAAACAGCAGCAAAAAATAGCAAAAATAGAAGCCCAAAAAATACCAAAATAGTAGTCAAAAACAGCAAAAACAACAGCCCAAAAACAACCAAAATAGAAGCCAAAAATATTAAAAATAGCAGCCCAAAAACAACCAAAACAGGAGCCCAAAATCACCAAAAACAGCAATCAGAAAACAACAACCAGAAAATAGCAAAACACACCCAGAAACAGCAAAACAGCAACCAAAAATAGCAAAACAGTAAGTAGAATCAGCAAACCAGTGAACTAGAAAATAGAAAACTTGAAACCAAGCTTTAATCCTTCCGGCGATGGCCTAACGCACCTCCGAGAAAGTAACTTAAAAGGTAAGACCTGAGGGCACCCTTACCACATTTATTTTCATAGTTCTGGACGCTACATGCCTGGCTGGACGTTAAATACGTTCAGCCGGGTATGCGAAGTCCTACATCAATGATGGCAAAATTTCTGGTCACATTATTTTTCTTATTCAGTATTTTATTATTTATTTTTTTTATCTATTTAGTGTTATTTATCTTTTTATTTATTTATTCACTTTCATCGTTATTTTATTATTTCGTATTTAGTTTGTTATTCATATTTTTTGTCTATTTATTGTTATTTTATTATTTCCCCTTTATTTTATTTGTTCATGTTGGTGATTATCCGCATATGCATTATTATATTATTTCATGTCTATTTTTATTTACATTGCATTAATGTTTATGTGTGTTATTATCCCTTGTGGTATATCGGATGGAAACCTATACGTAAATTCCGTAGCTGAATCCGAATGGACGGTAGTGCGGTTTGTACTTGGGATACAACTTCACGTGCCACTCGGAAAATATTCATACATGCGTGATTAACCCCCCTTTTGTTTGCTATTTATTATTGAGGTTTTTCCCGCTTTTGATTGATTTTCGTTATTGCATCTTGTACTTCTTAATTTAATACGCTTTTGGAACTACATTATTGTGATTATTATTTTTCTTGGGTATGTTATTACATTTTTATTCGCTTTTCTTGCATGAACTGCATAAGACTTGGCTATACCATTGTGTGAACCTATCCATTATACTGGCATAAGTAAGGGACCATTCTGAACCCAACAGTTTGAGGTCTTCCCTTGCAAGGGATGAGTGTGGCCTTAAATATTTTCCCAGTTCACACTGGGTGGTGACTCCTTTATTCTCCGATTTAGTCCCCCGTGGGCTACTTCGTACTCTCTACGGGCAGCGAGTCCAACAGTGTCATGGTCTCCGAACATCATAGGCATAGCGGTAAACCCCGCTTCGCTCCTACACACATCTATACATAATTCAATCTCTCTATCATGCGGTAGACCTGGCAACTCATCTGGAAAAACATCAGGATTCTCCCTTACCACTGGAACTTGCTCAATGCACTTTTTTTACACCCTACTATCTATCATATATGCCAAGTAACCTATGTTTGTCCTTTGAAGAAGCTTATATGCTTACACTACAATCCTATCCCCCTGATAAACTTTAACTGATTGATCAGGAATGTGCAAAGTAACGGTCTTCTTCCGGTAATCTAATACCACGTGGTGCGTTGCTAACCAATCCCAAAATGACATCAAAGCCCATTATACTCAATACTACTAAGTTAGCATAACATGTGTGCCCATCAATATCAACTTAATAGGTCTTCACACTTTGTGTAGCTTCTATATGATCTCTTACTGGTGTAGTTATGATGATGGATTAATCTAAGGGCTTTGTATCTATACCCAGGTAAGCTACAAAACATAGTGACACAAAAGAATGTGTGGCGCCTGAATCAAACAACACCCTAGCATGCACGAAATGGACTAATAATGTACATGTGACAACTGCATTGGATGCATGTGCATCTTGAGGTGTGAGAGCATACATTCTACCGTGAGCTCTGCTGGTAGAAACATGTCCTCAGTTACCCACTGTTTGTTCCTTTCCTCCTGCCATCTGAACCCTACCTACTGATCTCTGCTCTCCTCCTCTAATACTCCTATTAGGCTATTGTTGGGGTACATATGGGGCATCACTGGGAGGTGGCAACTGGTCTGTTGGTACTGGACAATCATTGTTCAGATGACCCATCTCTCCACATCGATAACAATCTTTACTCCTAGACCAACAAGCTACTGAATGAGATCGTCCACATGTCGAACATACAACGGGACCCTACCCCGACTAGGCCACTGACGGAGAAAAAATTGCATGAGATCTAGCACTCTGAGTATGTCTGCGATCTGGACCTCCATGAATTGGGCTCATATCTCTACGTATATGGGAGGAGCTAACGTCTATTGCTGTCTACTCGGGCCACCCAGCTGCGGCCTAATTCTCTCCTCTGATCTTGGCCTCTTCCGAGACCCTCTCTTTGCTTGTCTCTCCCTAACTCGTACCTCAAATCGAAGAGCAACATCTAGAACCTGAGTATAGGTAGTAGTCTCTGTAAAGTGGATGGACTAAAATAAATAATCTTGAAGCCCGTTAACAAATGTTTTCACCTTCATCTCTTCAGTACTAACTAAATGTGAGGCATACAGGGATAGTCGAGTAAACTTTATATTATACTCAGAAACCGTCATCTGATCCCCCTAGACTAAGTGCTCAAACTCTGAAGCTCTGGCATCTCTAATACTCTACAGCATGAATCTAGACATGAATGTTGTACTGAACTTAGCCCAAGTCAATAGATGAGTACCAAGTTGCCGACTATCTCGAAAAGCAATGAACCAAATATTAGCTACATCCCTCAACTGGAAACTAACTCTACCGCCTTCTCTGGTAAACATCCCAATGGGGTATATATACGGTCCGTAATTTGAGCTTATTAAGAAATAACTGAAATAGGTAAATTCTAAAAGAAAGTACTCCACTCATAATACTATGGCAAATCGGGGGTGGTACATGGCATGGGTGACCTTCGAGTACCTTGACGTCGATCTAAAGTCAAAACAACCATTAGTTTTCTTCCTTATAACTCAGAATATTTACATATGACATGAAAGTATATTCAATACATGAATACTAAATCTACTTAAACATTTAAAATATCTCCGGTGTCTATGAATTTTACGAGCTTATATTTGGATTTGTACAAGTGCGATAGTGGAAACTTATATTTTACTAATCGTTAAAAAATTCACTGCTAGATGTCTAATTTTGAAAATTATTGTAATTAATTGGGGATGAACTGAAATTTTAATAGAACTTAATGTATCTAGTTTATGTTGGTTTTAACAGATCTCAATTCTGATTATAGAAACTCAAGTTATGTACTGAAGTTCAGGGGCTGTGCAAACTGAAAAACTGGGCACATGGGCAGCAGGTCAGCCGACTTCAAAAATTCAGTCTGGTCTCATCTTAAGTCCAAAAATTCAAAAGTTTGGATATGTTACTCTCCTATATGTCTAGTTTACCTAGAAAGTTACGCTTCATCAATCGGACATCACAAACGTGACTTATAAGTAAATCTTCATAGCCTGACCATAAAGCATCCTAAACCAACACAATTATTTAACTTTCTTATTTTGCCTTCTTATTTATTCCTTCAATCCAAAAACCCCCAACATATTTTTCATTATTATAAGCAATCTTCATAACATATAAAACATGCTTAATTTCCTAATTTAGTATGAGCTTGGTATTTCGTCGAACACTTGGTGCGTGAAATTCCAAAACTTCATCTTTTACACAATCTTAGTTATGTCCACTCCCACTTTACATGTCTATATTTTAACAACATCAATCAATACTTCATATCACATTTAAAACAGCCCACCCTTCCTCCTAGGCTTGGCTGAATCCCCCTCCATCTCCACTCTCAAAATTTACAACATCCACACAACCTAGATCAATTACAAGTATTTCAATCATCATAAATCTAACCATCTAACATCATCACAACATCAAATCTCATAAACCCCAACTTAGCTCAATGTTTAGGGTTTCATAATTTGGGAATTTCTCAGAAATATTACTTTCTTAATACAATAAACATCTAAATGACATCAACCACAAGCCAGCAACATCCATTGATCATCAATTCATCAAAAATCAACATTTCAATATTTGGGTCAAGTTTTCTTACCTTCAATAATGATAATCTTCCACCAAATAAATGCCCAAGACATTCTTCTCCCTTCTAAGCTTGTATGTGGTTGATATGCACTTGAGTCATATTGAAATTTGGTTGGAGAGATGAAGAAAATCCAAGGTACTTGGATAAGGGTGGTTTGGCCAAGGGGGAAAAGATGTGAAGGCTCGAGGTTTTTGCCTTGGCTTATAATAAGCTTTTAAAATAAATCTTGAAAACATGTGGACTTTTCTAGAAAATGGGGGGTTAAACCAAAAATATCTAATAACTAGTGGGCTTGGGCTAGTTTTGTTTAGTTTTAGGTGTCAGCTTAAATTAGAGTTAGTAGTGGGCTTTTTTTCTTGAGTTGGGCCTATTAAAAAAAATAGGCCCATTAGGACTATATCCAAATATGGCACATTGGCCCACTAAGTCACCAAAATTTTTGCTAATGCTCGGAGAAAATTTCTTATCTAAATCACCGCGTTACGACTTTAGCTGAGCTTTGAAATTTCGAGTCATTACACTCATGCACACGGTTGGGAGCAGAGAGTCTTGGGAATGCTATTTTCAGACAGAATTGATCAAAAGATGGGATCACTAGAGGTGGCTCGTCTGGAATGAAGGTTTCTTAATTTTGGAATGGAGGTCTCTGTGATTAAAATGAGAGGAGGCTTGCCTTTTTATATTCGTGATAGACTTGTCATTATCACGCATTGCACAAGCCTACCAAAGTTGGGGCAATTGTAGACATTTCATTTTTACACATAGCCCGATGATGAGTCTCCTATAGGGACACCGTTTGAAATATTTGGGAAGGTTATAAGGTTTAATGCTGTAAGGAAAAGAAACTCCAATGATTCCGAAAGAAGTAGCCAAATCCAGAAAGGATATCACATATGTCTAGCCAGACTTACCCAAAGCCACCAAACCTGACTGGAGATAACTTAAGTCAGGCCGGATATACATCCAGCCGAACGTCACCTAAGACAGGTTGGATAAGTATCGGGTTTCCAGATTTACAGAAGGATTCGATCTCTCCTCTTTCTTTCTCAACCAACTTCCATAAATCATTTTTCTTTCTTAAAACCTTTCATATAATGTCTCTTTCATTTTCAATCATTTTATATAACTATTCATTTCCTTATTAGAGGAGGTTCTTCCCTTATTTTCCAAACTCTAACACTATAAAAATGGGTCTTCTGTCCTTTGAATAGAGGATGATGATAGCAAAATACCAGGAGCTGCTAAATACAAATCGAACCAAAAAAACACAGCAACCCTAGGATTCCGTAAGTTTCCTATCTTCAACAAGAGATCTAGCAACCAACCTAAACCTTCAAAGGTATTTCTGGAGCCGAGTTACACTTAATGTACGACCCGCGGGCTCTAAAACCTTAAACTCCCTATTTTTATTTCACTGTTACTTTGACGTCGTATATCTGGCCAGACATTATATATGACCGGCCGAATATACAACGTCATAAAAAGAATCTGACCATACAACTGGCTACATCTGGCCTTATATTTTTGGTGGTATATAAGATGAAAAACCGGATATAGATTCCAAGTCGATTCCGAATAGACGGTAGTATGGTCTATATTCGGGATATAATTGTTGGGATGTATGCCCTAGAGCTACATGTAATGTAAACGGCTTTATATGTTTTGAAATAAAATGATGCATTTTCTCATTTATCAAATTATTTGTTTAATTATCGCCTATTCTAAATCATCTAAAATACCCTAGATTACTCATGTACCTTCAGACTTGGTGTATGGGTGTCATACACAAGAGGATTAAAGTCTGAAGTTAGTGACCGGTGCTTACACACGCGTATAACGCAAGCGCACATATCGTTCAAGTAGTATAAAAAGTATCGATCCCACGAGGACTTAATACCTAAGCTATTAATTTTATGAGGTCAAATGATTACTAGTATCTACCAGGTTGTTTGATTGATTTGAAATGGTGACAATTTTAAATTTAAAAACAAGTAAATAAAATTGTTCAAAAGTAGGTTTTAAGAAAATTCAACATTAAAAACTATCTAGGGTCGTTATTTATTCCAATATCATTTTAAAGATGAAGTGGTTATTTTATGTTTGCGTAATAAATCGGTTTACTAACCTGGAACACTAAATTATGCGAAAGCCTCTGTCGATGGTCAGACGCAAATACCCAGTTTAACCCAATTGAACCATATGTCTATGTCAACCAAATTATCTGGATTCATTAAGTCTAAGTTCCAATTATGGCTACCCCCGCCCGACAGGTATATTCCTATCTTGTAAGGAAATCTATTAAAGGGTTATCTATCCTCAAAGAAGATCGTGAGCTATTGAGTCTAAGGTCTTAAACTTAAAATCTCTATGTCTAGATCATTTTAAGTTTACCTAGTCAATTTTAGTAGTGGCCAGTTAATAAAAAACATTAAGATTAAGTCTCAATAAGTAAACATTTAAATTACCTAAACTATAAAATAACCCTTTATAAACCAGTGATATTAAAAGTCATCACAACCCCAGATAACTAATTTAGTTACAACACATAACTAGGGCTAGTAAAATAAAAGACATAAAGTAAAAATGCCAAAAGTAAAATGCGGTAAAGTAGAAATTGAAAAGTAAAATAAAATAAAATGAAATGCTAAGGTAAAATGAATTACTTTTACTATTTACTATTTAGATATCTCCCATAAAATAATATATAAACTTGTGATAATATTACCACCAGCTATATAGGCGGTAATCTGATTAAGTCAAATTAAGTTCAACCAGCCATTAAGGCGGTAATATTTGTCCATAATCCAGCCATAAAGGTGGAACTAAAATAAATCAGCCATAAAGGCGAAACCAAAAATAAACCTGCCATATAGGCGATAAGAAAATTTAATTACCAACCGACCAATCTGGCGGTATCATTGATTAGTTAGGTTTAAACCAGATTAAAATGAATTACCAACCGACCAATCTGACGGTATCCTTTTTAAGTCAAATTTTAAATAGTTTATATATTATATTAAAGGGAGATTAATCTAAATAGCAATAGTAAAAGAATTACCTTTCACCCTAGCAGGGGGAAGTTACCTCCTCATGGTGAATAGTAAAAACTGTAAAAAGTAAAGAAAGTAAATTACTATTATTACAGAACGTAATTAAAATTTAATTACAAAACTTAAATTAAAAGAAACTAGAGAGAAAACTCCATATTTACATCAAAGAAATGAGAGAGAATGGTACATCTGAAACTGAAACATCGAGCTGAATTTATAGGCCTCGGTAGGCTCTGGGCGTCGCGACTCCAAGGCCTTTGGCGTCGCGACGCCAGCACATTTTGGCGTGGCATACTGAGGGGTTGACACGTGGCAATTTGGATAAGGAGATAAGGCGACACGTGGCAAGGCGTGATTGGTTGATGATGACATGGCGGTGACGTGGCACTTTCACTTGGTCAACTGGTGATGTGGATGATGACGTGGCGGTGACATGGAGTGACACGTGGCAATGGTGATTATCGGCACCGTAGGATGATGACATGTGGCACGACGCATGTTAATAGATCGGCTGTGATGGTGACACGTGGCACGGCGCACGTTAGCAAAGTCAAACTTCTCAAATTCTGACCCGTTGACCCAGCGCACGTTAGCATGGACTTGGTGCACGTTAGGCGTCGCGACGCCAAGGTCTTGCGCTTCGCGACACGCTCAAATTACTAAAATGCCATTTTTTGCCAATTTTCACTGTTTTGCTCCAAATCACCTCCAGAATGTCCTGAAACTTTATTTATCTACAAAATAACACAAAATACATCAAAATATTCACAAAACTCAAGAAACTATACAAAATATTAAGTTAAATGAGTGGGAAATAGTGATAGATTTACCACTCATCACACCCCCAAACCTAACATTTTGCTAGTCCTCGAGCAAAACATAAAATAAAATAACATAATAAAATTTAACTAAGCCACTTTCGTAGGGATCACGGTTGCATTTAGGGTATGCAACAAGCCTTTAAACCCCTATGTGTCCCTAGTGGACGAGTTGTAGTCTCGTGAGGGTTTACAACAATAATACCCACAAAACATTTTATAAAAGTAAAAAGGTAGTGAAATTAATGCACACAAAAGCAAAAAGACAAGAGAAAAGAGAATAAAGAAGTTAGTGACTAATCAGATGAAACTTCTACTCCAAGTTACTAGTTGTTTTGTTTCTTTCTAAATTACTGAATAAGTAAATTCTCCGATTATATTTACCATTCTCCATATACACAGCCAACATAATATTAAACAACTCATTTTTTCCCACAATAGTCATAAGTGCAGTTGATAAGAGAGTAATATTGTTTTCCTAAAGTTTTATCAGAATTCACACCTTTTTGCAGCAATTGAATAATTTTTCTCATTTTCTGTTTTTTTTTTATATATACAATACCTTCTGTTTATGTAGCGAGTGTTGGGTCGGTGGCTCCCAAACCAGTTGGCTTTAGGGCACCAAGTGTTAAGACACCCCTACGGACTTAATTACTCAGACTTCAGATATATATATTTTTGCAGCATCTTTGATCCATGTATCAAGCTTTGGGCCAGTGACTCCCAAACCAGTTGGTTTTAGGGCACTAGGTGTTAAAACACCCTTACAGACTTAATAACTCGGATCTCAGATGTTTTTTTTACTCCATCACTTTTTGAGATGCTTCATCCAATTAAACTAGAACACTGAATAATACAAACTTTTCAATTTAAACTCATGTCTGTATGTTACTATGCATATTGATAATACCTGTCAACTGAGCATATTAAGATCCATTTTAGTCAATTTTATGGAGAATTCACAAATTAAATAATTTAAAATGAAATAAACAAAAATTAACTTGTTTCAAAAATTGTTTGAGATACGTCTCAGGAGTGGAAATTCCTTACTCAGCTATCTTTTACCAATTTCACCTTTTTAGTCAAAATAAAAACATAAAAATGCAAAATATTTTTGTAATTTTTGAAAAAATTTCAATTTTTTTGTATTTTTTCGAAAAATTTTGGACTGAAAATAAAAATAACACACAAATTAAAAAAAAGGTACTGATCAACTAATTCCCTCCCCCAAACCTAAATGAGACATTGTCCCCAATGTCTTACACAGTAGAAGAAGAGTTTAGAAGATAATACCTAGTTAGCTGAAATTTTACATGAAATTAAAGGTTAAGATCCAGATTAATCCGACGCCTCTTACCACAATCGTACTCGGACCAATTTATCTTTGAAAGGATAGGGTCAACTTGTAGTTCATAGGCTAAGAGTTGGTATATTAGATCTGGAGTAGTTCTGGCAGTAAAGAGTAGTTCTTTTAAAGGTTTTGACACGAACCCATTTCTCTGGGCATCATCAATAAACACACAAAGAAAATCATAAAATCCATCAACATTAAATAACCCAATTGGTTTCTAGTGTATGTTCAAGTTCGCCCAAGATAGTACTATAAAAATTTCCTCCAATGTACCTAAGCCACCTGGCAAAGCAATAAAAGCATCAGCACGGTTAATCATTTCTACCAGTCGTTCAGACATACCTCGCACGATCAGTTCCTCTCCGTTTGATGGTTCAATAAGATTTGCTTCTGCCAAGGGTTTTGGGATGATTCTCAAAACATGACTGCCTCCTTCCTGTACGGCCTTTGAAACGATCCCCATTAGTCCAAGATTGCCTCCGCCATATACTAAGTGCATATTTCTTGCAGCTAAGACTCGACCCAATTCTTGTGCTGCTTCTACGTATTGTGGTTTAGTACCAACACTACTACCGTAAAAGACACAGATGTTTTCAACTCGTCTTCTTGAAGTGGCTTCCATGTTTTACTCTGGATGTCTTCAAAAGTGCAATGATGAGTTGAATTTATAATACCTGAAAAGGGTGAGTAAAATAATAGCACTAGTACCTGCCAAATGACATTATTAGTTAAACAGTAAAACAAATCGTGATAGTCAAAAAGGTCTGGATCCTGCCAAATTGTTGTCTTTCTTTTTGAAATTGTGTATGTAATTTGCGAAAGGTTATGTGAACATATCCACTGGGATGCGTCTCAAGAGTCAAAGATATAGCATCTAAAGACTCCTTACTCAAGCCATCCCTAATGAATTTAATTTTGTCTTCACGATTATCAGACATCATTCCTAAAGAACGACAACGAGTATTGCAATTCCAAGCGTGCACATTTGTAACAAACACCCATTTGTTTAGCTCTACGTTTCTTTGCATAGGTGCTTCTTCCAAAACCAGGCAGATGTGAAATAAAAGAGTCAGAAGACTCACCTGCCAATCAGACTCGTGCTTCAATTACCCATCGAATGTCATTAGAACACCATGGATTGTTAGTAGTCTCATCCGTTCCAAGCGAGCTTTGTAAACTTTCATCATAGATTTTTGAGGGAGAGAAGGAAATTACTTGTGAAGATTTGCTAGAGCTTCTTCCATCTTAAAATGACTTAATCTGCAAAAACTAAACACACAAAATTAAATCATACCGAATCACAATATATATAAAAAATTGCATGGGTTGCCTCCCTGTGAGCGTTAAGTTTAAAGTCGTCAGCTAGACGTGACTTCTTGAACATTAGGCTGGATCTGAAAGTGTGACACTTTCTTTTTGTCGCTCAAATGATTCTCCCCAGTAGTGCTTGACACGCTGACTGTTAACCTTGAATGTGTTGTTGTTATTGGGATCCAGTAACTCAACAGCTCCATATGGTAAAACCTGAGTGATCACAAATGGACCTGACCACCTAGATTTCAACTTTCCAGGGAAAAGTTTCAACCTCGAGTTGTACAACAACACCTGCTGCCTTGGTTCCAACTGTCTGTGCACTATTTTCCGGTCATGCCATTTCTTTATATTTTCCTTGTACAATTTGGCATTCTCATAAGCCTGTAGACGAAACTCCTCCAATTCGTTGAGTTGATGAAGTCGTTTCTCTCCTGCAGCTTGTGAATCAAGATTCAACTTCTTCAGTGCCCAGTACGCCTTGTGTTTAAGCTCAACTGGCAGATTACACGCTTTTCCAAACACCAATCGATATGGGGACATACCAATGGGTGTTTTGTAAGCTGTCCGGTAGGCCCATAATGCATCATCTAGTTTTGTAGACCAGTCTCTCCTTGTTGATCCAACGGTTCTCTCTATGATTCTTTTGATTTCCCTGTTTGAAACCTCAACCTGTCCATTTGACTGTGGATGGTAAGCTATGGCAACCTTGTGAGTAACTTCATATTTGGATAGGAGTGCATCGAAGTATCTGTTGCAGAAATGTGAGCCATCATCGCTGATGATTGCACGAGGTGTTCCGAACCGAGTGAAAATGTTCTTTTTAAGAATTTGATCACCACTTTTGAATCATTAGATGTAGTGAAATTGTTTCAACCCATTTAGAGACGTAGTCTACAGCAACCAGGATGTACAGGTTTCTGAATGATGGAACAAAGGGTCCCATGAAATCTATACCCCACACATCAAATATTTCCACTTCTAGAATGTTTTGCAACGGTCCTTCTTTTTCTCCTGGAAATATTTCTCATTCTCTGGCACCTGTCACATTGAAAAGCAAAAAGATAAGCATCTTTAAAAAGAGTGGGCCAGAACAAACCTGATTGAAGAACTTTGGCTGCAGTTTTGTTTCCGCTGAAGTGTCCGCCATATGGTGATGAATGACAGTGTTGCAAAACACTGTTGACTTCCTCATGTGGAACACACCGCCTCAGTAATTGATCAGCATAGCATTTGAATAGGTACGGCTCATCCCAGACATAATGCTTGACTTCTTTGAAGAATTTCTTCCGTTGCTGAGTTGTCCATTCCAACGGCCATTTTCCTGACACAATGTAGTTGACATAGTCAGCATACCAAGGGACTTCCTGTTGTTTCATGGCAAACAGCTGTTCATCTGGAAAATTTTCTTTGATTGATAGTTCTTTGCCAACTGTTTCTCCACTCTTAAGCCTCGATAAGTGATATGCCATCTGGTTTTCTGTCCATTTCCTGTCTCGAATCTCCATGTCAAATTCTTGCAGAAGAAGTATCCAACGGATCAATCTGGGTTTGGCATATTTCTTCGTGATCAGATATTTGATTGCTGAATGATCTATGTAGACCACCACTTTGGGACCCAGCAGATATGAGTGGAATTTGTCGAAAACGTACACAACTGTGAGCAACTCCTTTTCGGTGGTTGTGTAGTTGAGTTGAGCTTCATTTAGAGTTCTGCTGGAATAATAAATGGTGTGGAAAATCTTTGCTTTACGTTGTACCAAAACTGCACCTACATCAAAATCACTAGCATCGCTCATCACTTCAAATGGAATGGTCCAGTCTGGTGCTACAATGATGGGGGCAGAA
The DNA here is from genome assembly GCA_019454045.1 of Zanthoxylum bungeanum. NCBI lineage: Eukaryota > Viridiplantae > Streptophyta > Magnoliopsida > Sapindales > Rutaceae > Zanthoxylum > Zanthoxylum bungeanum. Next base: position 66,988 of record SKCR01037696.1, read on the forward strand.
ACCAGCTTCTGTTTTAAGATCTCGAAAGCTTCCTGAAATTCTTTGGTGAAGTTGAAAAGCACATCTTTTTCCAGAAGATTGCAAAGAGGTTTTGCAATTTTGGAAAAGTCTTTGATAAATCTCCTGTAAAAACCTGCATGTCCAATAAAACTTTGAATCCCCTTGACAGATGTTGGTGGAGGTAGTTTTTCAATTGTTTCAATATTTGCTTTGTCTACCTCGATTCCCTTTTGTGAGATCCGGTGTCCAAGAACAATGTCTTCCTGCACCATGAAGTGGCATTTCTCCCAGTTGAGTACCAGGTTTGTATCTTCGCACCTTTGTACACATGTTCCAAATTTTGCAAACAATGGTCAAAAGAATCTTCAAACACAGAAAAGTCATCCATGAAAACCTCCATACTTTGCTCCAGCATGTTTGAGAATATGGCCATCATGCAACGCTGAAAAGTGGCGGGGGCATTACATAATCCAAATGGAATCTTGCGGAAAGCAAAAGTACCATAGGGACATGTAAATGTGGTTTTCTCCTGATCTTCTGGGGCGATGGCAATCTGATTGTACCCTGAATATCTGTCAAGAAAGCAATAGAATTCATGCCCCGCCAATCTGTCTAACATCTGGTCAATGAATGGTTGCGAAAAATGGTCTTTTCTCGTGGCTTTGTTCAGCTTCCTGTAATCCATGCATACTCTCCATCTAGTCACTATTCTTGTTGGAATCAGCTCGTTCTTTTCATTGGTGACCATAGTAATTCCTCCTTTTTTGGCACACACTGCATATGACTCACCAAAGTGCTATCTGAGATGGGGTAAATGATGCCAGCATCCAACCATTTGATGATTTCTTTCTTCACGACCTCCTTCATGATTGGATTGAGTCTCCGTTGATGCTCCACTATGGGTTTGTACTCATCGTTCATCAGAATCTTGTGCATGCAAAATGATGGACTAATGCCTTGAATGTCTGCTATAGTCCAGCCAATGGCTCTTTTGTGTTCTCGTAATACTCTCAGTAGCTTTTATTCCTGCTCCAATGTTAGTGAAGAAGAAATAATAACAGGTAATTCAGAAGAGTTTCCAAGAAATTGATACCTGAGATGGCTCGGAAGTAACTTCAGCTCCAGCTGTGGTGGTTCTTCAGTCGAAGGCTTGATTCGATCTTTCTTTGGCGGTTCCAAGCTTTCAACTGGCGGTGTTGCTTCGAATTGGAATGGTTTGTCAAAGTAGTTGTTACATTCTAGGATTTCAGCATCTAGCTCGCTGTCAGTTATATTGGTGATGCAAGCTTCAAGTGTATCTGTGGGATTTGGCTTAGTATTTTGAACGATATTATCAACAACATCAACTCTGAAGCATTCTTCTTCCTTTTCATCACTCGGGAATTTCATGGCTTTGAAAACATTAAAGGTCACTTCTTGGTCCTGCACTTTCATGATCAGTTCTCATTTTTGCACATCAATCACAGTTTTACCTGTGGCCAAGAATGGTCTCCCAAGAATGATAGATATTTCTTTGTCTTCTTCCTTGTCAAGGATGATGAAATCTGCTGGGAGAATTAGTTTGTCGACTTTGACCAGCACATCTTCAACAACACCTCTTGGAAATACGAGTGTTCGGTCAGCAAGTTGCAATGAACTAGGTACGCATTGCTTCTCCAATCTGCAGTTTCCTGTAAATAGAAAAAGGCATCAAGTTAACACTGGCTCCTAAATCACATAAAGCCTTACCGATGTAATGTTCTCCAATGGTGCATGGGACAGTGAGACTGCCAGGATCTTTCAACTTCGGGGGAAGTTTCCTCTGAATGATGGCGATGCATTCTCCGTCAATGCTACTATCTCGTAGTCTCTCAATCTCCATTTTTGTGAAAGAATATCTTTCATGAATTTGACATAGCTGGACATTTGTTCCAAGGCTTTTGCAAATGGGATGTTGATGTGCAGCTTTTTGAAAACCTCCAGGAATCGAGCAAACTGCTTGTCCAGTTTGTTTTTCTGAAGAAGCTGAGGAAAAGGTGGAGGTGGAGTGTTCTTTTCTTTTTCCTTTGCTTCTTTTTCCATTGCTTCTTTTTCCTCCATCTGTTGCTCTGCTTCTTTTGGAACATCTTCAATGGTTGCCTTGATTCCAACATCTTTGTTGATTTCAGTACCACTTTTCAAGGTGATGGTTTGACATTACTCATTCCCTCGGTTCCTTGGATTTGGTTCTGTGTTGCTAGGAAGATTACCTGTCGGTCTGTAACTCTGAGCATTGGCCAGTTATCCGATTTGATTCTCCAGTACTTTGATGGAAGCTGATTGGCTCTGAAACATAGCATCATACTTTTTTAACTGAGTCAGCACTTCTGCTATTCCTGGTTCATTTGTCTGCTCATGGCCTTTGTTCTGTTGCTGGAATCCATGTGGTGGATAGTTCTGCTGTTGGAATCTAGGTGGTGGATTGTTCTTTTGCCCTGAATTGTTGCTCCATGAAAAATTAGGATGATTCCTCGACCTTGGGTTGTAGGTGTTGGAATATGGATTGTTCCCTTGTCTGTTGAAATTGTTAACATAATTCACCGTCTCTTCAAGTTGGTTTGGTTCTGGTGCTCCTCCATATGGTGAACTTGTGGATCTAGTGGTAAGAGTCTCCATGAATTTGCATATTTGATCGAGTTTGGCACTGACTATTGAATTGGCTCCAACTTCATAAATTCCAACAATTCGTTGAATCATGCTCCTTTCTGTTGGCCACAAGGAATTGTTGTTGGCCATTTCTTCGAGTAGGTCCCAGGCTTGATCTTCTCCTTTTGCCATTAAAGCTCCTCTAGCAGCAGCATCGATTGTGGTTCTCATTATTCCAGAAAGTCCATTATAGAATGTTTGGACTTGAAGCCATTTTGGAATCTCATGGTGAGGACATTTCCGGAGCAAATCTTTGTATATTTCCCAAGCTTCGTAGAGAGTTTTGAATCTTATTGCACAAAGGATGTGATGTCATTCCTCAGCTTTCCGGTTCTGGCTGGTGGAAAGTACTTTGCAAGAAATTTGGTGGCTAAAGTGTTCCAAGTTGTGATGGAACCTGCTGGTAGTGAATGTAGCCAAGCTTTAGCTCTGTCTTTCAATGAGTATGGAAAAATACGCAGTCTCATTGTTTCTTCAGCTTCTCGGTTGTAATTGAAAGTGCCGCAAACTTCCAGGAAGTTACTGATGTGGGCATTAGGATCTTCAGTTGCATTCCCCCCAAACTAAACTGATTGTTGAATCATCTGAATGCAAGTTTTGATGTCACTTGCATTTGCTGGTAAGGGAGGAAGTACAATACAAGAAATGAGTCTGTCAACCACCGGAATGGTTCAGTCTCGAATGGGAATTGGTGGTGCAACTTCCAAAGGTTCAAGTTCCATGTTAACAATTGCTTCTTGGCCTTCTCGCCTTTCCCTTCTCAACTGTCTGATGGTTCTTTCAATTTCTGGGTCAAGCGGTATGAGTTCAAAGCTTCTGGTTCGTCTCATGAAGGATCTGAGAACCTGAAACCCAAGAAACCAACAACAATAAGTAAAAAGAAATTAGATACAAATAATGTATCTAACCCCTAAACTAATAGTAAAAGATAAATAAGTCCCCGGTAACGGCGCCAAAAACTTGACCGGTGCTTATACACGCGTATAACGCAAGCGCACGTATCGTTCAAGTAGTATAAAAAGTATCGATCCCACGAGGACTTAATACCTAAGCTATTAATTTTATGAGGTCAAATGATTACTAGTATCTAACAGGTTGTTTGATTGATTTGAAATGGTGACGATTCTAAATTTAAAAACAAGTAAATAAAATTGTTCGAAAATAGGTTTTAAGAAAATTCAATATTAAAAACTATCTAGGGTCGTGATTTCTTCCAATATCATTTTAAAGATGAAGTGGTTATTTTATGTTTGTGTAATAAATCGGTTTACTAACCTGGAATACTAAATTATGCGAAAGCCTTTGTCAATGGTCAGACGCAAATACCCAGTTTAACCCAATGAACCATATGTCTTTGTCAACCAAATTATCTGGATTCATTAAGTCTAAGTTCCAATTATGGCTACCCCCGTCCGACAGGTATATTCCTATCCTGTAAGGAAATCTATTAAAGGGTTATCTATCTTCAAAGAAGATCGTGGGCTATTGAGTCTAAGGTCTTAAACTTAAAATCCATATGTCTAGTTCATTTTAAGTTTACCTAGTCAATTTTATAAGTGGCCAGTTAATATAAAAAGCACTAAGATTAAAACTCAATAAGTAAACCTTTAAATTACCCAAACTATAAAATAACCATTTATAAACCGGTGATATTAAAAGTCATCACAACCCCATATAACTAATTTAGTTACAACACATAACTAGGGCTAGTAAAATAAAAGACTTAAAGTAAAAATGCGAAAAGTAAAATGCGGTAAAGTAGAAATTGATAAGTAAAATAAAATAAAATGAAATGCTAAGGTAAAAGGAATTACTTTTACTATTTACTATTTAGATATTTCCCATAAAATAATATATAAACTTGTGATAATATTACCAACCAGCCATATAGGCGGTAACCTGATTAAGTCAAATTAAGTCCAACCAGCCATTAAGGCGGTAATATTTGTCCATAATCCAGCCATAAAGGCGGAACTAAAATAAACCAGCTATAAAGGCGGAACCAAAAATAAACCTGCCATATAGGCGGTAAGAAAATTTAATTACCATTCGACCAATCTGGCAGTATCCTTGATTAGTTAGGTTTAAACCAGATTAAAATGAATTAACAACCGACCAATCTGGCGGTATCCTTTTTAAGTAAAATTTTAAATAGTTTATATATTATATTAAAGGGAGATTAATCTAAATAGCAATAGTAAAAGAATTACCTTTCACCCTAGCAGGGGGAAGTTACCTCATGGTGAATAGTAAAAACTGTAAAAAGTAAAGAAAGTAAATTACTATTATTACAGAACGTAATTAAAATTTAATTACAAAACTTAAATTAAAAGAAACTAGAGAGAAAACTCCATATTTACATCAAAGAAATAAGAGAGAATGGTACATCTGAAACTGAAACATCGAGCTGAATTTATAGGCCTCGGTAGGCTCTGGGCGTCGCGACTCCAAGGCCTTTGGCGTCGTGACGCCAGCACATTTTGGCGTGGCATGCTGAGGGCCTGACACGTGGCAATTCGGATAATGAGATAAGGCGACACGTGGCAAGGCGTGATTGGTTGATGATGACATGGCGGTGACGTGGTGCTTTGACTCGGTCAACTGGTGAAGTGGATGATGATGTGGCGGTGACGTGGAGGGACACATGGCAATGGTGATTGTCGACACCATATGATGATGACACGTGGCACGGCGCATGTTAGCAAATCGACTGTGATGGTGACACGTGGCACGGCGCACGTTAGCAAAGTCAAACTTCTCAAATTTTGACCCGTTGACCCGGCGCACATTATCATGGACTTGGTGCACGTTAGGCGTCACGACGCCAAGGTCTTTCCCATCGCGAGGCGCTCAAATTACTAAAATGCCCTTTTTGCCAATTTTCACTGTTTTGCTCCAAATCACCACTAGAATGTCCTGAAACTTTATTTATCTACAAAATAACACAAAACACATCAAAATATTCATAAAACTCAAGAAACTATACAAAATATTAAGTTAAATGAGTGGGAAATAATGATAGATTTACCACTCATCAGTTAGTAATCTTAAATAGTCCATAGAGAGCAAACAAAGCGGGTACTTTGTTTGTGGTTTATCTATAGTTGCGGTCCATTCTATATTTGTATGGCAACCTTGATCCGGGATCGTCCATGTAGAGACATGAGAATGAGGGCACCTTGTATGATGTGATCATATAGGACTAGACCTAGATAGAAATGATTTTATTATAATATCTGTTAACAAAGAAAATTATTTCGATCTACTAGATGGTCATATATGGATTTATCTTAATCGTGAGTGTACTACGAACTCATGCATGGCAGGCTATGTCTTTTGATTTATAAAGGTGAGGTTGGTGTAGCTGTCCCGACCAATAGCTACGTACTTTGGGGACATAGTCTGTTGTGTAGCTGGGAACGTTTTACATATACATGGAGTTCACTCCTTCTTGCGAGAAGTAGATGAGTATCTTTCTTGAGAGTTGATTCGGTACTTGAACGGTTAGAGAGCTCAAGTCTTTCTATTACGAATAGAAAGATTAAAATTAATAAATGTTATGAATAAATTGTTCATTAGAGAATCAATGATGCTTAAGGTAAAAATAATTAGAGGAGTATAACGGACATTATGACCCGAATCTAATTATGAGATACTCGTGAATGGTTAATCTATATGTAGTGACTATATCGATGGACACCGACTTGGTTTAGCTTAATATACTATCTGCGGCAACGAGAGTGCAACTTCGGATTTTTAGTGGAATAACCCAGAGTTAATAATTCGGAATAATTAATTAAGAGCTTAATTAATATTTCGAGATTATTGGAGCTTGGAACCGTGGGTCCATTTGGTCCCCGTGCTAGCTCAATATACTATAGCGAATTTAATAAAGTTGGATAGTCCAATTATATACTCACATATGAATAAATATTATTAATATGATTAATAACATTATTTGTCACACTTAGAACTATATTTTAAAAGTTAATAAGTTTATGTAATAAATGATTATATGATAATTGTTTATTATTAATTGTTAAATTATATTTGATATAATTTAATTAGAGGGCAATCTTGGAATTCTAAATTTGGGTTTTGGAAACCCTTGAATTGAATTTGGAAGTTATTCCTTTATGAAAGGTAGTAACTATTTGATTTTGTAATATATCTTTCAATTATGGAATTAAAGACTTGATGTTACAAATGTTTTTTATTCAATTCCTTGCTTGGTCGATTCTTAAACAAAATAAGGGGAAGAGTTTTTGGAAATCACACATCTTAAATTGGATTTAACAACTTTTTAAATGAGATATTTAAATTGTCATTAAGATGATAATTATGTAATATATTTGATGTTACAAATTTCCTATATAGTTAATGTGATTGCCGAAAATTACAAGTGAGAAGGGGAAAGGATTTTGAAATTTGGAATTGGAAATCCTAGATATAAAAAGAAAAATTAGATTTTTTCTTGGTGAACTATTATTCTTGCAAACCCTAGCCTCCATCTTCTTCCTCATTCTCTCTCAATTGTTGAGAGAAGAAAAATAAGAAAAATACAAGTGTGACTAGTAATCTCTAAAAGGTTTAGGGATTCATTTAGTGAGTGTAGCCCACACTACTTTCCGTTGGTTGTGAGACATAGCACGAAAGATCTTTAGGTGTCGAACAAAATTATCTCCCTCTCCATCTTATTCGTGTGTCACGGCAGTGAGCATAGATTTTGCTCACTGCCGCATAAATCATTGGGGTTTATTTTAATCCAGAATTTTGGGAAATGCTTGGGGTATTTTTGGGGCTGTGTTAGGACTTATTTTTGTATGAAAAATCAAACCTGAAACATCTTTGTTAGTCACGAAAATCAGGGGCTGATTTGGGTATAGTTCGGGCGCATAACGGGTCCAAAATAGTCCAATATTTCACTGCAGTTCGGGGGCTGTTTGGGAACTATTTCGGGGGAGTTCCTGTTGGGTTTCTATTAGGTCCCAAGGATCAAATCCAGCAAGAAACACATGTGAATACTCAACGAAGAATGGCGGAATCATACTTACGTTGATCGGCTTTTACGACACGAGGAACAACAAAACTTCAAGCTTTAACTCCATGAGGCTCTCGGCTTTAGCTCTTTTTTTGCTCCTCCATTTTCAGTCCAAGCTCCAAGCTTTCGAATGGTGATTCCAAGCTCACAAGTCGGTTTCCCAATCACCTTCGCAAGACTCTTAAAGCGTGCTAGCACTCCGGAAATTTTGCCGCAAAACTTCCTATGCTTCTCCTACAACTCACGGCATTTACAGTGAAAATAGGGAAGAAATGTCCCAAGGCCGAGAGAGAGGGAAGAGAAAAGAGGGAAGAAAAATTGTGTTAAGTGTATTGTGTTTTTAGATTTCAAAAATCTAATACACAAAATCCACTTTCCAAAAGTCAAAGGCAAAAGACAATTAATGCCTTCCAACTACCACCATCAATCAATAGTGACATGTTGTCAATCACTCAAAGTGACTAGACATCACATCAATCAATTGACTAGTGATTTGACGCTAGATGTGACTTGTGGGCCGCACTTTAATTCACAATGCGAGTGCGCCCGCAAACACTCCCAGGCTCGGGTTCACTAATTCCAAATTAACGAATTTTCCGTTGTGACGTAATTAAATAATTATGCCTAGCAAAATCACTATTCACGTCGCTAACGAATTAATTCTAAATTAACTCGTTCGCCCGAATTAAATTCTAAATTTAATTCCGCGTCGAAATCCAATTTCGTATAATATATCGAATATATTATTTTAGCGATTAATTCCAAATTAATCGCTCTCTCTCTTTAATTAATATTTTATCCTAGATAAAATATCTCTGTATCCTATATTAATTTGCTCTCTCATTTAATTAATCCCAGATTAATAAAGTGCGAGTCATACGTCATCGGTGAATCTTCGGGAAGCGACCCATGAGATCCCCGGATATGTTGGCAGTAAATCCGGTCGCCGGACTATCCGAACACGTACGTAACTAGTACTACGTTTTTACCGATTTACAAGACATTTTTGGCTTCTAGCAAAGCGCCATGCCTACCCAATTCTCCAGAAATATTCTTACTGGAATATGTGATCTATATCAGGCGTAGTATACGTAGTATTGCATATTTTAATCCAGTATCGGATGTCACGTGCAAGGCCTGTGGCTGGAAATATGTCTGCCCCGTACGAAGCACATATCAGATCTCTGGTAACTAGTCTCTATAATCGGATAAACATGACCTAGTCATTTTATCCCGATAACTGCAGTACATAAGAGAACCAGTTCCGTATCCTACGTGATCATCATCTCCACTATGACTGGAGTGATACTTCCATCTCGACATCACACCCAATACACTACGATTCTCAATATACCCAGAAGAGGCATACACAGAACCTGTTAAAGCCCTGGACGACCTAAACCAAAGTACATTGATTGTCGCAAGTATTAGCGGTGCAAGTATCAGGTTAAGACCAAATACACCTACCCTGATTCGGACTTCCATAGACACATAGTCATACTACCAATGGAATTCCGATGGGTCTATCCAGAGCGAAGCTGTTTCCGTACCATCGGTAAACACAACCTCCTATTACACTTGCATGAGTATCATATACCTAAATATATGAGAACTATGTCGTTGTGCTCCCACAACACACACAAGTGCAATACTAGTCTATTCCGCATTATCGATTTCAAGTCTCGATAATATTACGACTAGAGATATTTAATGATTAAACCTTCATGGATTGATATTGTCTCATATCTTATCAATCCGGAACTAATCATATGGACCTTTCATCATTTATATATCTTGGTGATCTAATCACAAATGATAAAAGAGCAATTTCCTTTGTCACATAGTTAATTTGTACAACAACACCATGATCTGTACAAATAGTGATGCTATGGGTCATAACTGTCCAACAATCTCCCACTTGGCACATAGCCAATCACTCAAGTGTCCTACACCCGAACTATGTACGGTTCGCTCAAACTTCTACTGAGGTAAGGCTTTCGTCAGTGGATTTGCATGATTATCATCTGATGCAATTTATACGATCATCACATCGCCATGATGTATGATCCGAATGAATCAGATGAATATTTTAAGTATATCTGGATCGTTGATGAGACCATTAATTTTTTAGCCTGCGTTGTAGCCTAGCTCAGCTCCTAACAGAACTATATCTAATCTAATTAAATTATTATCAATCTAGAAGGCTTCTATTGTTGCCTCAGCTGCAGCAATAATCCACTTTTGTTGTTTATCCGGTAACAGTATCTTGCTTGGAAGATTTCCAGCTCACTGTTCCGTTATTCAAACTTTATAGTACCGTTCTTACGACTCATAGTCGTTTTATCGGTTAGGAAACTTGCAGCGGTGAACCCAGTCACTTCAAGTTCTCATTTCCATAGTATAAGACAGCATCCTTAGTTCTCTAAGATACTCAATGATGTTCTTAACATCAATCCAATGACTATCACTTGGATTGGCCTGATTGTGACTCCATATGCTCAAAGCATATGAGACACCAGGTCGCGTATATTTATTTCAATGTACGAGTTCTGGGAGAGTGACAACAACTTTAAATCTATCCCAGTAGATCTTTATTCCTAGAATAAAGGTTGTTTCTCCCCAAGAATTCTAGGGAGAATTTTCATGAAAGCCAAGCTTTCACCAATTTTATTATGGGAATTTCATTTCCAAGAAATGACATGTCATTATTATACAGGACATTCACTGTCAGTGCGCTCCTACTAACCTCCTTATATACACAAGAATCATTTTCGTTTTGAATCAAATCATACACCATTATGATTACATCAAAACGATAATTCCTAGAACGTAATGCATACTTCAATCTATCCATGGATCGAATTAACTTGCAAACCTTGTTTGCTCGTTTTGGTACGAAAAAATCGTCAGGATGTTGTAAACATCTTCCGAAAGATTTCCGTTAAGGAAATCGGTTTTGGCATTACAGCTGCCATATTTCATGAATGAAACATGCAACATCAGCAAGCATTATCCAAATGGATTTAATCATGGCAACAGGTAAAAGGTTTCGTCGTAATCGACACAATGTTGATAACGATACCTTTTCGCTATAAGCCTAGCTTAGGACGTTGGTATGTTGCCTTCCATGTTTGTCTTCCTTGAAGACTAATATAGTACTAATAGGCACAATGCCTTTCGGTACAACAACCAGTATCCAAACTTGGTTGTTCTACATGGAATCCATTTCGGATATCATGGAACTTTGCCATAATATGGAGTCGATACCTTGTATCACTTCCTCATACGTAGTCAGTTTGTGTTCCTCAATAAGATTAACATCTTTATGAGGTGAGATCAGAAACCCATACCCCAGGTTGTTTTCTGACTCTCTCCGACTTACGTGGTTCTTGTGTATTCGAAGATTATTGGTATAGTTTCATCCTTGATGAACTATTTGTGTTCCATTAAGGAATCGGTGCCTGGAATAGTATTACTTCGATTTCATCATCGAGTTTTACTTTCCTCCCACTTACCACCACTGCATATTGGTATTCCTCTTAGAAAACCGCATGGTGAGCAACAATTACTTTGGTTTCCCTAGGATAACCTACAACTTAGCACTTATCTGATTTGGGTTTTAGTTTGGTATCATCCAAATATATGCCCAGCATACCCAAATCTTCAGGAATGAGAAAACCCGGTTTCTTTCCTGTTCATATCTAATATGAAGTTTGTCAAACAGATTTTTATGGAACCTTATTCAAAATAAGTTATGCACTATTAATGCGTATCCCTTGAAGGAAATGGTAGCTCAGAGTGACTCATGATTAACTTATCATGTCCAACAAAATTTGGTTTCTCTGTTCGGAAACACCGTCAAATTGACGTGTTCTGTGAGGAGTCCTCTTTGAAAGAATACTATACTCTTTCAAGTATTTGTGAAACTTATTGCTTAAGTATTTTCATCATGGTCTAACCGTGAAGGTTTAATACTTTAGCCGATCTGTTTGTTTACTTCGTGTCGAAACTGTAAAAGTTTCCGATTTGTGTTTCAAAAGAAACACATAACCATAACGCGATGCCACATCCGTAAAGGTCACGAAACATTCATATCCACATCTAGCCTAGCTAGATATGGGCCCACTTCCGTCACTATGAATAAGGGCTAACAGATCGATGGCACTTGCACTTTTACCAAGTAAAGGTGTTTTAGGCACTTTGCCTAATAAACTAGATTCGTTGACATTATTTGAAAAGAATCAAATCCGTCCTAGTATCCAATCTTCGAAAGTGTGGATATACGAGTCTTGTTTAATTGTGTCCCAGACAACAATGCCACAATTAAGTCTCAACTGATTAAATCAGTTTGAGCTATTTGTTTGTCATGTTATACGTTTGAGATTTATTTATATTCGAAATATAAATACTGTTATTCACATCAATGTGTTTATCTCAATATCATCTTTATAAATAAAACACTTTAGTGTTCTAGAATATAAAGGTACACCCGCAACGGGTTAAACCCTGATATAGAGATAATGTTTCTAGTCAAACTAGTTACATTCTAACAGTTTCCTAATTTAAGTACACACCCGAAGGGTAGTTCCTAAACTTAGGTTTCTACGGTCAAAACAGCGACTATCGTCCCGTTTCCGATTCGCAGATAAATCTCATCTGAAGTCAGTATCCTGCTCTCAGCAGATTCTGCACATCAGCACATATTTATGTACCACATTTAGTATCTAAAATCCAATTTTAATATTAGTAGTGAACATGTTTATAACAAACATATTTGAAGTGGGAGCCTTGCTCGTCTTCAACTTCCTTCATGTCTGCCTTGTCCATACAGCAGTCACGCTTCCGTGATCCCGTTTGCCACAATTTAGGCAGACATTTTGGGATGTGTCATTTGTCTTCCCATAAGATTATAATGACTTTGTCTTTGCCCTTTTCCAACTCCAAAGCCTTTGGCCAAGCCTTGGCCTTCGGAATGTCGAAGTAAGTTGCGCCTTGCGCTTCTTGCCCTATTGCAAACTCTGGCTTTTATCTCATTGAGTATAGCCATTAACTCTC
>SKCR01037697.1:0-68422 GCA_019454045.1 Zanthoxylum bungeanum
AATAGTTTTTTATTTAAACTAAAAAACTGTCAAAAGATATAATCCAAAATTAATTAAATTACATTTAATTAATTTCGAATTTCCAAGCCCAAGTGCCCCAAGTTGCCATCTTTGACTTTAAATAATATATAACAAACATTTGTATTTCCCTCCAACAATTCTCCCTCCAAACCTTCCAACACTAATTTGAACTATTAGCTGTACCAAACCTTTATAAACTTGATCTACTCTCAATGCTCTTCCTATGTGGGATAAGAAGTCACACTTTTAGCACTAACTATTACCAACATTAGTCTGGGAGTTGGGTCTTCTAGCACAAGTTTTCCACTTTTTGGCGCCAGCCTCTTTGCATTTTACATGGGCTCATATTTTCTTCCCCCTCCATTGTCCCCCTAACTAATTTTAAAATTGTCTCTCTTCCAAAATTCTATATACGTATTTTGTAAAATTAATTTATTAATTAAAAATATTTATTTTATAAATTTTTTTTTACTTTTTTTTTAATTTATATATTTTTTGCTCTTTATATATCTATTCTTTTTTAATTTATTTAATAAATATTATAAATTTCGTATTTATTGTTATTTGTTTTGTGTTCATTTACTCATTTGATTTTTGTATTCTTTTTTAATTTATTTAACACTATTTATGTATAATAAATATGTTCTCATGTATATTAGAAAAATATATTTTCAAAGAAGAGTACAAGTAATAATATAAAATGTTATACTTAAAAATATAAAAACACAAAGTCTCTTCCTGGTACGCTTGGTGATATACTCAATACTCCGTACCATAATTGATTACGTATCCTATAACGAGTAGCCCATTCTTTAATAAAGCAAATTTCTCTATTTTCAAAATAAATAAAAAAATATGCATAAAAATTATATGAGATTTATTAAACAAATAGACTTTCAAAAAAATATAAATATAAAAAATATTTATTTATGAAAAGAATCAAAAAAATTAAATAAATAAATGAACACAAAATAAATAACAATAAATAAGAAATTTGTAATATTTATTATAAAAAAAAAAAGATTTATAAATAGTAAAAAGTATAAATTTAACAAAAATAAAAAATTAATTTATAAAATAAAAATATTTAATTAATAAAATAAAAAATATGTATGTTATTTGTAAATTAATACATATAAATATATATATATATATATACATTGATTTTGAGTAAGGTGTAATTGATTTATAAGGAAATGGATATTATGAAATTTTGGGGGGATAAAAGTAAGTGTGGCAATAGGTCGGGTCGGGCTCGGGCTTTGATAAGTACGGCACAAGCCCGACAAGTAATATTTTGGCTCGGGCCTGGGAAAAGCCCAGCCCGAGCGTCTGTCGGGTCGGGCCAGCCTTACTCGGGCTGGGCTTTATCCGCACCGATTTTTTAATAATAAAAAACTATATATATATATAATTTATTAAATAAATATAAAAATATATATAAGGCCTGGCCGGGCCCGTGATTTTTTGATCCTGAAAGGGCCGGACCAGACCTATGCTTTTTTGTCATCTTTAGACAAGGGATGGGGGAATTGTCAGGGGAGGGGGAGAAGAAAATTTATTTTTAATATCAGTTGTTCCTAGTAGACCCGGTCACGGTTCCAGTTCGAAATCTAAAAGAACCAGAACAGAACCGGAAGGAACCAGACGGTTCTGGTTCCTTTTGTAATATCCGGTGACCCTGACGACTTGTACGTTACCAGAGACTCACAGTCTTTATGTTTTCGGAGGCATAATACTTTATGTAAATCATGTTCGAGCAAGTAAGTGCTCATAAAACGATATTTGAGGTGTGGCACAATCTTGGCCACTCCTCCATTTACAAAAGAAATCAGCCATTGCCTATAAATAAGACATTATTCATGCATCTCTCTCAAGCTAAAAACATGAGCTATGACAAGGGAAAAACTCTCCAAATTTTCTTCATTTCTCATGGAAAAATTGATGGAAGAGTGATGATTCTAAAGTTCCAAGCACACAAAGTAAGCTTCTAACTCTACTTTCTTCTTTATTTATCAATTTTGGGCAAGAAATGAAGCCCCAATTCGCACCTTAGTAACCATAGAAGTTGGAATTGCCTAATTAACTTTGATTGGATTACTAGCATGTATTTTAGAAAGTGTCATGATAGTATTAGTGTTGGATGAGGTCTATAAGTATATGGAGGTCTTGGGGTTTGCTTTTGTGATTTGTGATTTGATGATACTTAGAATAAATGGTTTGTGCTTGGATTAAGGATATGAAATGAGTTATGTTAAGTTAGGTGTTAGGTGTTGTTGTAAGATTTGAAATGGAATTGAGGAGTTGATAATGGGTCATGTTTTTGGGCTAGCATCGCGACGTGTTGCACTTGACGTCGCGATGTGTAATGAAGAATTGCTCTTTGTTTTAGTTCTATCGTGTTAGCGTCATAATGCCAACGAGCTAGCATCGCGACGCAAATTCAAGAAGTGCTCTCTGCCCAGTTCAGTTTGTGTGTGCGTCACAACGCCAAGGGGCCAGCGTCGCGACGCGATGCCAAATTTCTAGAATCAGTTTAGCCCTTTCTATTCCAACTCAGGATGTTAGAGGCCACCCTAAGGGTCTCGTATCAGCTCACATACATACATTACATCATGATATACGCATTGAACAGTCAGCAAGTACTTGAATAGATAAATTAGCCTAATTCCGTAACGTTTTCCTCAGCCCATTTTCTAATCAAGATTATCAATTATAGATCATCGTAGGAACAACAATTTCCTTCGACAAGTGAGCAATGCCATCCAGATTCCAAATCTGTGAGTGGATACTTTTCTTTTAAAAGTTGATTTTTAACTATTTGTTTGTTTTGATTAAAACTTACTTTTACGCATAAAAGGGCGATAGCCAAATTTCTTTTCAATTGTTTTATAAATGAGAATCTTTTTGAGAAATCATGGTTTTAAGAGTATGATATGGATTTGATTCTTCGAGGCATGGGGGTAAAATCCACCTCAGCATGTAACTTGATCAGATACGAAATTGACGGATCTAGATATCGTGTGCACACGCAGTTCAGGACTAAGGATGACAGATGCCCCTAGATCCTAGATTTAGAGCCTGGAAGGTAGCATAGATCCGCATTCCCGGTTCTAGTGCAGTGGCTTGGGGGACGACAATACGTAACGCCCCAAGACCACTAGTTTTAGGGACAGGTAGTGGCATACTTTGGGGAACGATGATACGTAACACCCTAATGTCATGGATTTGCACTCCTGGCTTTGGTTAGACATGTGGGGGACGGCGATACGTAAGCCCCCATGCGTCAGGATTTTCAGAGACATATTCTAGTGACAGATTTTCAGAGAAAATATTTTCAGAGATATAATTTTTAAAAATGAAAGTTTTATAAAAGAGTTTTAGTAAGAAAATATGGTCTTACGGAAAAACTCAGAGTTTTACAGACAGAAAAGCTTTTTCATAAAAGTTTTACAGAAAAGTTGTATTTTCAGATATGAAAATAGTTTTAAAAAAAAGATGGTTTTATGGTGACAGTTTCAGTTTTAGAACCAAGAGTTACATAAAAGCACATTAGTTTGGTTTTAATCGTCCACTCGCTTAGATCATTCAAATGATCTAAACCCCCCACTCCCAGTTTCTTTGTTTTACAGCTTTACCCGGAGGATAAGCTCAAGAAGCCGGATACTGATGGCATTCACTAGGGTGTTTGGTCGATCCGGTCAAGTCAGAGATAAAGATCAGTTTATTCTGAGTTGGGGAATGTCATGTGTCATATAGTAAAGATTTCATATGTAATGCATTATAAGTATTCACTGTCAGAGTTGTAATGTATATTAAAATTGAGTATTTTGTATGAAAAGTGTTATGCATTTATGTTGATATAGTTGGGCATTGGTTTCATGCATGAGTTTATGTATGAAACAAGATTAGCAGTTGTCAGAAAGTCAGAGGCTCAGGAGAATAGAACGGCCCATTCTCTGCCGATAACATCTCCGGATTGAGGATGTTTCAAAGATTGTATCAAAGCATGGTCTAGGGAGTCAGTGACTGCAGTGGACAAAGTGCTGGGGTCTTATATACGCGGTATGTCCGGGATACCCGTATGCGAGGCACTACCACTCTAGTATCTGATCCTCGAGTACGTTCTCAAGTTTTATAGACAGGTTAGTAAAATTCCCAAAGCTATCTGAATCTTCTTCTTAATAAAGAAACCAAACCCTTATTCTAGCAGGAAATCCTTCTATAATTATCTTGGCTTACCAACAGAAGTTCAAGACAAGTAATGAGAACCAAGAGTAAAGTTTTAAGAATAGTTACGTAAAGGAGTGGGAAGAGAAAACTATAAGAAAAGTAAAGAATGGTACCTAGAGGTTTAAGCAACCAGTGTCAATGAGAGATAAAGGTATAGAAACAGATAAATATAGAAGCATCAGAACCTGTAGTAGTAAATGAGAATACAATAAGTCAGAGCAAGAATAAGATGATGAGTAAATCTAAGTAAGGGTCCTTCCCCCCAAGTAATATTCCTCTCCTCCTAAGAAAATTCTTCTTGTAGACCCAATAGTTTTGAATACTTCATATAGATAGCAAGTTTTACGAGTAACGAATGATAGACATAAAGATAAAGAAAGTAAGAAATCAAAATTAGACATGGGAGTTCCAATGAATATGAGATGTCAAAAAGGATTTAGATAATTCCAGATCCCTAAACCCAGGCCCGTGAGCAGGTAAATGAAGGTTATAAACAAAAATGCTTAGTAGTCTTAACCTAAGAATCTGATAGATAAGTCCATGATTTACCCAGATTCTCAATTTTCAATTATACCGGTTAATGAAGCTGTCCTAACGGAGCATATCTCAAACCTATCTTGCATGAGTAATAGACTCTGTCAGGACACAGAGTAATAGAACGAAGAGGCCGATATCTGTTGAAATGTAGATTCATGCCCCATCATTTACCAACTTAGATAAAAGTAACCGTAAAGAAAACCCAATACATGTAATACTATATTTTGAAACAATGATAGCATATCTCGAGAAGTGGCTTACCCAGAAAGGAACCAATGAGGTTTTTAAGGATGGAAGAGAAAGAACCTGACACTAGTCAAGATGGAAAGTTTCCAGTACTAAAAAGAAAGCCATGGATCATACCAATACCAATAGAAGTACACGTAGGTTTAAAAGGACAGACTCATGAGATATGAGACACTCAAGATTTAACAAAGAATACATGTGACAGAAAGATTATATGGCAAAGTTGTAGCTTATAGTTAAAGCTGAGGGCAGAGATCTAGGAAGTAGCTAGAAGAATGATTTACCACTAGCATGGCTTAAAGTCAAGAGATAGGATATAAAAAATAGTAAGAATGGACCAGAAAGTGACAAGAGAATTCGGTACTTATGGTTACATAGGTAACAAAGCGTAAAGACAACAATGTAAATGGAAACCACATAATGGATGATAAAAGTTGTGGAACCCTAAGACTTGAAGTAATCGTTTCAGGACCCGACAAAGCGAACGATAATTCTTTTTTCCAGAAACCCCTACTCCAGTAAGTATATAGACACCCAATCAGAAGTGGGAAGCAAGTGTCCACCCCTCAACTTAGAGCCCAATAAGGATTTGAATAAGTTAGGGAGGGCGTTGGATAGGATGGATAAATCACGAAATAGCAAGATAGTCGAATAGTAGAACATGTAGCCTCCAAGAAAGTAAAGGTTCAAAAGAGTAAAGAATCAAAGTAAGCAATGTATAGCAACGCAGAAGTAATATACCCGATTTATACAGAGTTTTCCATAACTTAGATACCCGACTTATATAGGATTAGTGAGAATGTAACACCCAAGCCAAAAGATTAGTAGCGATGCGATAACTTGTGTTAAGATATGAAGCTTCCAAGAAAGTGAGGACTTAAGAGATTTAAGGAATCGAGATAAGGAGGAAAGTCAAGTAACAAAGCAAAACTTAGAAAAGAAAAATAACAGTGGGAGTACGGTAAGAGTTTGAGAGAGCATGAACCTTATGGAGGTTCTCAGTAAGGGGTAGTATGACCAATAGCCGGAGATAAATTACGAGTAAAGTTAAAGGAGGTAATTTAGGTAGTTTTTACCAGAAGTACCTAGTTTGGGAGCCAACACCAGATATGTAAACAAGAGAGTCCTAAGCATATAGATAAGCGACACGCGCAACTGCAACACGAGTAGCTAGTGAGAATACCACAACCAGAAGACTTCAGGACAACCCCCACCCTCCCAACCCTCATTAGGAAACAGCAGCAAGGATAGACCTCGATGTTTGCCTTAAGATACTCCCCGAAATAAGTGAATGCGTAGTTGAAGGAGATCGAAACATAAAACCTTTGGATATAGTACAAGAGTAGAATAGAAGAGGAAAATAGCTCTAAGTGAGAGATTTAAAAGAGAAGTTGTTTGGATGAAGCAATAAAGGGATAAAGTATTAGTTTAACAGAGATGGGAAAATAAAAGAATAGCCTTAGACATGGCTAGGGACATGTAAAAGGTGATATCCTTTAGATAAGGAAATAGAGCCATAGACCACAAAACTTCCAGGTATAGAATAGAGTAGGAGAGAAGACGAAAAGGTCAATACGTCAAAGGGTTAGAAGTGGAATTGTCGAGGTGTGATGATAGTAGGAGGGAATACCAAGTAAGCGATGACAGAAGTGCGTAACAACTAGGTTTCTTAGTATTAAAATGAAACATGAGTTTTATTATGCTGTAGTTCACGTAATCTATATAAAGTAACCAGCAATAGTTTAAGTCAACCTAAACACCACGGGTTTGGGATGGCCTTAGCCATAGGTATGGGTGGTTTGGTAAATGTGTAGTGTAGTATGGAATCGAGGAGATAAGTTTACTACAATGCTGCTTTTATGCAGTAGGTGAGTTATTAAGGTATAATTTACCTAAATGGTCATCGGATAAAGATGAAATTTATAAGTTTGTGTATATTTGCGTATACCTGATTAACAACACTTGATAGAGCAAGAATATGGAAACAATAAAAATGGGGAGATCCCAGAATGCAACCATGTACGGAGAACAAGTTAGTGTAGGACATCGTAACTGAATTGTAGTAACAATGAAAGTAAAAGTATGAATAAAGCATGAATTGTAGTTAGAATCGAATCGCCAGTGTCGACATCGAAACAGGAAGAACAGTTTAAGAAAAGTATATATACAGTTGAGCTCAGCTTAAGAACCTTGCTTCTAAGTCATTAGCCAATTGAGAATGATCCCAAAGAAGCTACCATAATTAACCTCCTTAGTACAAAAGCCATTCAGTAGATAACACTAGTGAGAAAAAGATACATGAAGAATCTAACCTGGCACTATAAAGTGCTAAGCCTCACAGATAGTTAGAGAAGTGAGAACTTGGAATAACAGAGTCCATAATCATTTGAAGCTTAGTGGGAAGATAAAGAGTTAAATATCTATATTATGGAGATGAATGCTAGATTG
The DNA here is from genome assembly GCA_019454045.1 of Zanthoxylum bungeanum. Lineage (NCBI taxonomy): Eukaryota > Viridiplantae > Streptophyta > Magnoliopsida > Sapindales > Rutaceae > Zanthoxylum > Zanthoxylum bungeanum. Next base: position 7,486 of record SKCR01037697.1, read on the forward strand.
TGATGGAGTAAGTGGCGCTAAGGGAATATACAGGAAATTATTCTTTTATACAGTTACACCAGAATTGAATCAGTATATGCAAAAGACTTAACCATGGAGAACGCTAGTATTTCTAGAAAAGTTCGAATGTACCCGTTAGGAAGAACCCAGTTGAGAAAGGTAATGTTGAGTATAGCTAGAAGTTTAAAAATGAGATTTCTATAAGGCATAACAATAGTTGTAGCTTGACAGTAGTATTAAGTATTCAGCAGGAATCTTACGAAACAAGAAAGAGGAATTACCACTCAATCAAGAATTCAAGGTATATTATGCAGGAAACATATATTAGGATAAGAAGAAGAGTAATGCATACTTATTAGCTTAAGAATGAACGATCAGTTTGATGAAGGTCTTGGTCGTTAATTCATAGTGAACCCAAGTAATTGAAATAGTTTACAGTAAAGTAAGAGTCCATGTAGACAGGAATAGAATATAATTTTAGTTATGACTTCCAAGTCATATAATTAAAATCCAGCAGGATAATTCTATTATCCTAACGTATGACAACAACATATGGAAAGTCGTCGGGAAGTTATGCATATAATTGATGAATCAAAGTAGAGTATGAGTATGTAGACGGTTAAAGATTGGCGGCTTAAGAAAATAGCATATGAATCATGTGACTTGCGATAAGATGTTCATTATCGAGAATTTCAAGTCTAGACAAGCTCCAGAAATTCTAGTTTTAAAGAGGATTCGAGGACGAATACTATTTAAGAGAGGAAGAATTTATAACATCTAGTGACCCCGGTGACTTGTACGTTACCAGAGGCTGATGACTATTATATTTTCGGAAGCATAATACTTGATGTAAATCATTTTCGAGCAAGTAAGTGCTCATAAAATGATATTTGAGACATTCGGTAAATTTCTTACAGTTCTGATGCAGAACTTAGCTTACGTTTCCTTCCGAATAGCCCTTAGTATGTGGGGAATATATTTTTCATACGATCTCCGATTTTTATGAACTTTATATCGCGGTAAATCTTAGACCGAGAGCTATAATTTTTGCGTTGGATATTTCTCTAAATTCAAACCCGAAATGGGTCAAAAATCATAATTTTCGCGACTGCTACAGTGATTTCGAGAATAGACTAGAATTTGGAGGTGTGGCACAATCTTGGCCAATCATCCCATTACAAAAGAAATAAGCCTTTGCCTATAAATAAGTCACTATTCATTCATCTCTCTCAAGCTAAAAACGTGAGTGAGGGTAAGGGAAAAACTCTCCAAATTGTCTTCATTTCTCATGGAAAAATTGATGGAAGAGTGATGATTCTCAAGTTCCAAGCACACAAAGTAAGCTTCTAACTCTACTTCCTTCTTTATTTATCAATTTTAGGCAAGAAATGAAGCCCCAATTCGAAACTTAGTAACCATAGAAGTTGGAATCGCCTAATTGACTTTGATTGGATTCCTAGCATGTATTTTGGAAAGTGTCATGATAGTATTAGTGTTGGATGAGGTCTATAAGTATATGGAGGTGTTGGGGGTTTGCTTTTGTGATTTGATTATACTTAGAATAAATGGTTTGTGCTTGGATTAAGGATATGAAATGAGTTATGTTAAGTTGGGTTTTAGGTGTTGTTGTAAGATTTGAAATGGAATTGAGGAGTTGATGATGGGTCCTGTTTTTGGGCTAGCGTCACGACACATAATGAAGAATTGCTCTTTGTTTCAATTCTGTCGTGTTAGCATCGCGACGCCAACGAGCTGGCATCATGACGCGAATTCAAGAAGTACTCTCTGCCTAGTTCTGTTTGTGTGTCTGTCACGACGCGAGGCCAAATTTTTGGAATCAGTTCAGCCTTTTCAATTCCAACTCAGGATTTTAGGGGCCACCCTAAGGGTCTCGTATCAGTTCGTATACATACATTACATCATGATATACACATGATATGCATTGAAGTGTTAGCAAGTAGTTGAACAGATAAATTACCCTAATTCCGTAGCATTTTCTTCAGCCATTTTCTGATCAAGAATATCAATTATAGATCATCGCAGGAACCGTAATTTCCTTCGGCAAGTGACCAATGCCAGCCAAATTCCAAATCTGTGAGTGGATTCTTTTCTTTTAAAAGTTGATTTTTAACTGTTTGTTTGTTTTGATTAAGACTTACTTTTACGCACAATAGGGCGATAACCAAATTTCTTTTTTGTTGTTTTATAAATGAGAATCTTTTTGAGAAATCATGGTTTTAAAACTATGATATGAATTTGATTCTTCGAGGCATGGGGGAAAATCCCACCTCAGTGTGTAACTTGATCAGATACGGAATTGATGGATCCAGATATCATGTGCACACTCAGTTCAGGACTAGGGATGACAGATGCCCCTAGATCCTATATTCAGAGCTTGGAGGGTAGCATAGATCCGCACCCCCCGGTTCTAGTTCAGTGGCTTGGGGGACGGCGATACGTAACACCCCAAGACCACTAGTTTCAGGGAAAAGTAGTGGCATGCTTTGGGGGATGGCGATACGTAACACCCCAATGTCATGGATTTGCACTCATGGTTCTAGTTCGGCATATGGGGGGATGACGATACGTAATGCCCCCATGCGTCAAGATTTTCAGAGACAGATTCCAGTGACAGATTTTCAGAGAAAAGGTTTTCAGAGATGCAGTTTTTAAAAATGAAAGTTTTATAAAAGAGTTTTAGCAAGAAAATATGGTCTTACGAAAAAACTCAGAGTTTTGCAGATAGAAAAGTTTTACAGAAAAGTTGTGTTTTCATATAAGAAAAGAGTTTTCAGAAAAAGATGGTTTTCTGGTGACAGTTTCAGTTTTAGAACCAAGAGGTACATAAAAGCACAATAGTTTGTTTTTAATCGTCCACTCACTTAGATCGTTCAAACGATCTAACCCCCCCACTCCCAGTTTCTTTATTTTACAGGTTTACTCGGAGGACAAGCTCGAGAAGATGAATAGTGAAGGCAGTCAACTGTTGGAGTTGGTGCTTTGAGTGCCAATTCGAATAATATATTTTACATTATATTTTATTATTTACTAATAAAATAACTATATTTTCATTTTCAGTTTGTTAATGGTAATTATTATTATCATTATCTCTTAGTGAATTTTGGTTTAATACATTCATATATAAATCACACTGATCTTAGAATAGTCACGTAGTAATACTGCACACTGGGTGTGATCCTGTTGGGGTTGGTGCTCTGAGCGCCAATCCGGACCGTATTTATGTCTGATTCATGAATACGATCAATTCCTTTTTTCCATAATATTACTTATTTATGGTTACACCTCTTGTTTTTATATATGTATTCGATTTGATTACGATTAGATTGAAACTAAATGTGGTTTAGTGATATGTATATATTAGACAAAGGCCCGATAATTTATAATACAGTACACAGTTACAAAGTTAGTTTGTAATTGACATTGGGAAGTGTCACTGCTAAATGTATATTATCAAATATAGTTCATGGTCAAGATTTACTAACATGGGTCGGTTAGTCTAATCCGTTGAGACCAGTACATGTCGTATATCGAGACTTGGTCCAATGGTTTATCCCAATGAACCATGAGTCTATGGAGACTCGTATAGACGTGTAGGTGTTTATAATGGATAAACACTGAACAACTCACCGAAGATTCTTAATGGATGGTACACCAACGTCAATAAGAATCTTCTCGGGTTGAGTAGCATAGTGGTCCTTCGACTTGAGATACCACTGTGGATGTATGAGACATCCTCCACACTTAGATGTCAGTCACGTCACTGATCTATTTAGATCAGACCTCCGCCTGTTCGTTGGGTGTGGACCGATCCTCAAGATATCATGTGTGTATCAAGATAGGATCCGTCAGTTCTGTGTACAGAGCATAGGTAGTCCATATATGATTAGCAATCTGTTAAATATGTGGCCACAGTATACTTCGGAAGTAAGTTCCGATTGTTATTTAGAGATTGCTAATAGATACATCGACGGGATAATACCAATAGAGATTTGACGTTTACATCTATATCTCTGGTATTATCCAGATACGTGTGACGGAGGGATTATACGTATGCAATGACCTCGACCTGTATGATTCAGCTAGTTTATTCGTGGTCGTCATAATTTACGGGTGGATAAATTATGGACATGAAATTTGATTTCATTACGGATATGCCTGAATCTAGAGAGTTTCACTAATGAAATAAACTCGTAGAGCACTAGGGAAAATTTTATAAATAATATTGATTATTTATAAAGTCGTTTAAAGGTTAAACTAAAAATACATGTGTTGGGACCTAATAGTCATTTCCTAATTTTTGTGTATTTGCATTTAATGTTAGATTTTATGAAATACACATTAATTAATTGTCAAATTGAGGTATTTGACTAATATCATAAAATAAATATGTATTTGATATTTAATGTAAATATAATACATATACTTAATATATTTGTATTTAAATAAATAAATAATTATTTAAATGTTAAATGATTAAATTAATTGAAATATAAATATCTTAAAGTTTATGATATTTTTGGAGATGTTTTAGTTGCCTTTGTTGACTTATTTGAAATCATTAAAGTTGTAATGATGTAAAGTTAACAAGTTGAAAATGCCTTTAATGAAAAAAAAATATCTTGATATTTTTAATACCTAAAAATTCGGCCAATGGCTTATTACAAGGTATAAATTGTTTTTTTCATTTTAGGGTTTGATTAACTTAAAACACTCACCAAAAACTCCATTAAAGGAAGACAAAAAAGCTTGAGAGAAAGAAAAGAAAAAACAAAGAAAAGCTTGGAATTTAGTAAGTATTTCCAACTTACCATTAGAGAGAAAAATATTCCTCTTGTTGTGGGCTTCATCTTGTGATGTTCTTATGTTTTTCTATTCTTTATTCTTTGTATTTTTGGAGGATGGAAGTTTTGGATAGGGTTGAGCATGTATAAAGATCATAGAATGTTATTAATGTGTTTATAAGCATTCCTTTGATGGTTTGAGAAACTTGTTGTCATTCTAGAGTTATTGACCCACTCTTAAATGACCTAGAATTGTTCTATAGTTATTTCATTGTGGTGAGGCTAGTTTGGTGTTTAAGAAACTTGATTGAAGTGTTGGATTTAATTAATTTGGTCTAATAAATTAAGTTTTTAGACCTTCTCCCTCATTTTGGCTTTTCATTTATGTTGTGTATTTAGATGTGTATATGATGCATGTAAAATAATCGTCTGGTTGACTCTGGTCTGGTCGGACCTGGTTTGGTCGGACCTCATCCGGTCGACCCTCGTTTGGTCGGATCTCGTCTAGTCAGTCCTAGTCTGGTCAGACCTCGTCTGGTCGGCCCTAGTCTGGTCGGACCTGGTCTGGTCGGATAGTCTGGTCTGCCCTGGTCTGGTCGGACCTGGTCTTGTAAGACCTCATATGGTCGTCTGTAGTCTGGTAGGACCTAGTCTGGTCGGATCATGACCCCATGTGGTCGGAATGACCTCATGTGCTCGGACCATGGGCCTTTTGTGGTCGAATTATTACTTCATCTGATCGCATCATGAATGTGAGTAATGTTTTTCGGTTTAGGTGAAATCTGAATAGATTATTCATATTTGATATTGAATAATTTACTCGGTATTTTGAAAAAGTTTTTGAAATACGATTTTTACCCCGACCCGTGTTTCCGCTGCTACCGACCCGAACCAAAACCCTTTATAAATGGTATCAGAATGAGTCTGATTCTAGGCCCCCTAAAATGATTAGCCCTTTAAATTCAACATTTAATCTTGTTGTCTTTACATTATACATGCTTGTTTTAATCTAATTTGATTAGATTTAAAATGTATGACACTTTATGGAATATCCCCGCTTAATAAGGTTTTAAAGTAACTGGTATTTGGAATACTTGTTTCTTGGTTCGCCTTGTCAATACGGTTTATGAATATTTTTCCGTGACTACATCCGAGACCGTGCCTCTGTTGTGAGGGTGTAGCCGATAGAGATTTATTTATGCCGGATGTATATCAGATACTAGATAAATTCAAGCGAAAGTGGAATCCTGAGCGTGCCCTAGTTGTTAGGGTTACGTAAGTAGCTTGAATTTATCATTGACGAGTTTAAGCTTGGTACGTCTCCTTGTGGACTTGCCCTACCAGTGACAACGAGAAACGACCAGAAATCTAGGAGTCACAACGAGTGTGATTGATAATGAGTTGTCTACATGTGAATATACGTAGGCGAGACCGTGCCTCTGCTGTGAGTCGAAATATATTCATGGGGTCCACTTCCCATTATGGAATTCGTTTTAATTATTGAATTTTCATTTTTCATTGGGGATTACGGTATTACGTAAAATAATAGGAGGCACTACTAAGTTTAAAATATTCCATAACTTAGGTAGTGTGTACTGTTATGGAAATTGTCGCTTGTTTGTTTCCTTATTCTATTGTTTATATAGAATTGAACTTTTATTCACTACACACATATTTTGATATGTTATCTGACTTGACTTTTGGTTGCAGTTATTCTAGAATAGGTTCTAGATACTAGTAAACTAAGATATTATTATATTAGTCTAAACCATCGGGAACTGTTGTTCCGATTTTCTTGAAAAATCAAGATGGTTAGTGACTTAGTTCCTAAGTCATGACCTATAATCTAGAAAGATATCCCTTTTAGGATATAATAGTTTAGAGAGAATAGTTTCTTGTGCAATAAGAATTGACACGAATAAGTTCATGTCTCGAGATTCTTGACTGGCATTAAGAAATTCCTATTAGGTATCTAGTAATGATGTTTCTTAGCTTTAGTGACCTTTAGAGGAAATGTGTTTGACACAATTTGCTAATCAATTATTTACAATTGTTGTGAATAGTTGAAAGCAAATAGTAAAGCTAAAGAAAGAAGATATGTATAGTTGTGTATAGAAAATATCGATTTTCAGAATACGGCAACTATAGGTATTTGATACCAGATCTTCTGTCTAGTTATTTAAAATATTAGTTAATGATTGTTTTGATATTTAATATCAGAACTTGCGACTATTGAATAGTTACTTGTTCTTTATAAACAGTTGTTATATATTTTAAATAGACTAGTAGTGTCATTGGCGTAGAGATAAACAATAAGAAAAATTATTCGGTAAAGTAAATAATTTAGAACGTTACTTTATGAGTTTAATCACTTAAGCATTAGATGCTTATTCCATATGGTAAAGGATGATTTGATACGAGATCACACCACACATCCTTATCCATTTAATGAATATTGTATTCATGAAGGTGATTAAGATCTCGTTTAAGCAATTATTGTAATTGGACCACCAGATTTATTTAACTGATACATTGGATGTATGTAGTTTAATAAATAATAATTGCTTAAGGTCTTTTTCTTTATTTCGTAACTTATTTGATGAATTGTCATAACCTAGTTACGTGTTTCTGAAGGAACACATATTGAACGTTTTGAAATGTTCAATAACTTTCAATCTGTTTTGATGAAACGTAGATCAAACATCTTTGACTAGTTCAAAGATATTCGATTTGAAATTTTGAAAACTAGATCCTTAAAATTCATAACAAGTCTTTGAATTGTTTAAAGATATTTGATAGGATCAAATATATGAATTTAAGGCAATTATTTCTAAGATTATTCAATGAATATGATTCTTATTTAATATTATTCTTCCACGATTCCATCTTGATGGAATTAGTCAGTAGGAGTAATCAAATCTTATACGATTTGATTCGTTGAATATTGAATGTTACCGAATTAGTTTCAATACTCTTGGGGATATGCTCCAGTAACACTAGTTCATCTTTTAATTTAGCTTCCATTAATTTCTTCAGTTACATATATGATATGTATAGGTAGAAAATTTGAATCTTGAAAAGTTTGAGATTTGAATCATTCTTTTATATAATAGTTATATAATGGAAATTACTTACGCCTCGGAGGTATAAGTAAAAGTTTATCGTTTATTCTGTTTGATAGACTATTGTATTCTATTTAATAGAATATATTTCCTACGATCCTAAGTAATAAAATTATTTTATTGCTTGGTGTGTAACATCAGATGTTATTTATTGTAGAAAAGACTTGACTTATTGAAGTCAAATGTGAGAATGATAAACTATAAATGGAACTACGTAATTAATAAGATGAAACAACCCTTATACATCTTCTATATAAGTCTAATAGGATAACCTAATGGTTCTGTTATTTTCTTCCCGAAGAAAATTATCCTATAACTTATAATAGAAGCGATATTTGATATCGATTCTGGAAGTTAAACATTGAACCATAGATCTTAGATTGTTCGTAGCTTACTACGATCAAGTTTTGAACTTGATTAAGCTTTCATTATGAATTAGTTCATGATTTGTGCTAATTGTTTGCGCAGCGAAAGCAGTGTTAGATTATTAAAGGTTTGACCTTTATAGTATGACAATGAGAAAGATTATACTCAACAATTTATTGTAGATTCTGAGGATACTTGTCTCTATTAACACTAATTGAACAATTAAAGATACATTGGTTAATGTTGATATTAAACTGTACATTTTAGCTAAAGAATGCAAATTGGCGTTTTTGAATAGCTTATTCAGATAAGAGATCAGTTGTGATTTCTTTGTTTGAAGAGTTCATTCTGGAATGGCCCTAGAGTTTGTGTTCTGCTGAGATCGCAGTTTAGTGTGCTAGCTTATAGAGCCTATTGTAGACTTGTATAAGTCTTCCGAAAATCCGTATTCTCTATTTTTTGAAATCGTCAGATTGTCTGATCTTATCAAAGTATAGAAAATACATAAGTGATTGAAGGGTTAGTGGGAGCGTACAAATTACTTTCTAATATTATATATCCTAATGACATTATCATTATTATGGTAATAATGAGATGTTTGTGAGGTAAAAAGATTTACCTAAGTCTTTTTTACTCCGTGAAAGCAGTGAGAGTAGTCTATGTTATATTTGATATAAAGTTTTATATAAAATATAAGACTAAGAGACTTATGAGATACTCATACTAGTCGTGCATTAGATATGATCTAATAAAAGACACAACAAGGCTATATGTATGACAATTAGTATAATTGTTTGACAGTTATTGTGTGTCTTATATGTAGTATTCATCTTTCGTAAATGATGATTCCTTTTTCGAAAAGAGTCATTGATTAGAATGTCTAATCAATCTTATGTATCATGAGATGATGACATAATGAATACTTTATAATGTGCGATTAAAGATATCAATTTAATCATAATTGTTACGAGTTATTTTGATATCCTATAGACTATTGGATAGATCTTGAAACATGTTCTTTGTGATCTTTGAGATATTAAGAACGAGTTTCTTATTCATGGAGCATTTAGTCTGCAACCGTTATGGTCATATTAGTTTTGAGTCTAATTATGACGTTAGACAGTCTACGTCATAAAAGGTCTCAAAAGATGCAGTGGGAGTGTCACGAAAAATTCTACTAACTGAGTGGAATTAGATGCAACTTATGAAGTAATGACTTATGAAGTTGCATAGTGAACTCATAAATTAGAAGTTTTGGATTGGTGTTGTGCTTACGGTTGTCTGCATAGTATTTTGGATTTGATCCCTGAATACTTGGACAACTCAGTAGCTGTAACACAAGATTGATGTAGCGTCTGATTCATATTAATGTATAATTTAGATTCTACAAAATATGAAAGATGATGGCTATGGGAAACGATTGGGTTTGTTTGACAAACTCATTTTGTTCTAGTGGACTTACTTCTTGTTGCCTACCTCTTAAGTGCTAGGTGAGCTTTTGAGGGCTATGTGTATATGATACATATTAAGATTTGTATATGATACCGTGGATTGGCACAAGAGAATGTGGGAGAAATTGTTGGGGTTGGTGCTCTGAGCGCCAATCTGGACCGTATTTATGTCTGATTCATGAATACGATCAATTCCTTTTTTCCATAATATTACTTATTTATGGTTTTACCTCTTGTTTTTATATACGTATTCGATCTGATTATGATTAGATTGAAACTAAATGAAGTTTAGTGATATGTATATATTAGACAAAGGCCCGATAATATATAATGCAGTACACAGTTACAAAGTTAGTTTGTAATTGACATTGGGAAGTGTCACCGCTAAATGTATATTATCAAATATAGTTCATGGTCAAGATTTACTAACATGGGTCGGTTAGTCTAATCCGTTGAGACCAGTACATGTCGTAAATCGAGACTTGGTTCGATGGTTTATCCCAATGAACCATGAGTCTAGGGAGACTCGTATAGACGTGTAGGTGTTTATAATGGATAAACATTGAACGACTCACCGAAGATTCTTAATGGCTGGTACACCAACGTCAATAAGAATCTTCTCGGGTTGAGTAGCATAGTGGTCTTTCGACTTGAGATACCACTGTGGATGTATGAGACATCCTCTACACTTAGATGGCAGTCTCTTCACCGATCTATTTAGATCAGACCTCCGTCTGTTCGTTGGGTGTGGACCGATCCTCAGGATATCCTGTGTGTATCAAGATAGGATCCGTCAGTTCTGTGTACAGAGCATAGGTAGTCCATATATGATTAGCAATCTGTTAAATCTGTGGCCACAGTATACTTCGGAAGAAAGTTCCGATTGTTATTTAGAGATTGCTAATAGATACGTCGACGGGATAATACCAATAGAGATTAGACGTTTACATCTATATCTCTGGTATTATCCGGATACCTATGACGGAGGGATTATACGTATGCAATGACCTCGACCTATATGATTCAGCTAGTTTATCCGTGGTCGTCATAATTTACGGGTGGATAAATTATGGACATGAAATTGGATTTCGTGACGGATATGTCTGAATCTAGAGAGTCTCACTAATGAAATAAACTCGTAGAGCACTAGGGCAACTTTTATAAATAATATTGATTATTTATAAAGTCGTTTAAAGGTTAAACGAAAAATACATGTGTTGGGACCTAATAGTCATTTCCTATTTTTTGTGTATTTGCATTTAATGTTAGATTTTATGAAATACACATTAATTAATTGTCAAATTGAGATATTTGACTAATATCATAAAATAAATATGTATTTGATATTTAATGTAAATATAATAGATATATTTAATATATTTGTATTTAAATAATTAATTAATTATTTAATTGTTAAATGATTAAATTAATTGAAATATAAATATCTTAAAGTTTATGATATTTTTGGAAATGCTTTAGTTGCCTTTGTTGACTTATTTGAAATCATTAAAGTTGTAATGATGTAAAGTTAACAAGTTGAAAATGCCTTTAATGAAAAAAAAATATCTTGATATTTTTAATACCTAAAAATTCGGCCAATGGCTTATTACAAGGTATAAATTGTTTCTTTCATTTTAGGGTTTGATTAACTTAAAACACTCACCAAAAACTCCATTAAAGGAAGACAAAGAAGCTTGAGAGAAGAAAAACAAAAACAAAGAAAAGCTTGGAATTTAGTAATTATTTCCAACTTACCATTAGAGAGAAAAATATTCCTCTTGTTGTGGGCTTCATCTTGTGATGTTCTTATGTTTTTCTATTCTTTATTCTTTTTATTTTGGTGGATGGAAGTTTTGGATAGGGTTGAGCATGTATAAAGATCATAGAATGTTATTAATGTGTTTATAAGCATTCCTTTGATGGTTTGAGAAACTTGTTGTCATTCTAGAGTTATTGACCCACTCTTAAATGACCTAGAATTGTTCTATAGTTATTTCATTGTGGTGAGGCTTGTTTGGTGTTTAAGAAACTTGATTGAAGTGTTGGATTTAATTAATTTGGTCTAATAAATTAAGTTTTTAGACCTTCTCCCTCATTTGGGCTTTTCATTTATGTTGTGTATTTGGATGTGTATATGATGCATGTAAAATACTCGTCTGGTTGACCCTGGTCTGGTCAGACCTCGTATGGTCAGCCCTCATCTGGTCGGACATGGTCTCGTCGGATCTCGTTTGGTCGGCCCTAGTCTGGTCAGACCTCGTCTGGTCGGCCCTGGTCTGGTCGGACCTGGTCTGGTCGGATAGTCTGGTCAGCCCTGGTCTGGTCGGACCTGGTCTTGTAAGACCTCATATGGTCATCTCTAGTCTGGTAGGACCTAGTCTGGTCTGATCATGACCCCATTTGGTCGAAATGACCTTATGTGGTCGGATCGTGACCTCATGTGGTCGTACCATAGCTTCATGTGCTCGGACTATGGGCCTTTTGTGGTCGGATCATTACTTCATATGATCCGATCATTAATGTGAGTAATGTTTTTGGGTTTAGGTGAAATCTGAATAGATTATTCATATTAGATATTGAATAATTTACTCGGTATTTTGAAAAAGTTTTTGAAATACGATTTTTGCCCCAACCCGTGTTTTCACTGCGACCGACCCGAACCAAAACTCTTTCAGATCCGTCATTGGGTTAGTGTTACTATTATAAACTATTATGAAAATGTATATATATTCCTAGTTGTTGGTTTTGGAATACGGTCAGATTCCTATAACCTAGAAGACTAGCACTTGCCGTATATTGAAATTTGAGTTCCCATGGTCTAACCCAATGGACCATGAGCAAGGAAATCTTGTATAGACTTATAGATATTCATTGGAGTGAATACTGAATGACTCACAGATGATTCTTAATAGTTGGTAGTGAACACCACCGTTAATAGGATCATTCTCGAGTCGAGTAGCATATGTGATCCTTTGACTATAAGATAACATTGATTTTGTGTGTGATCCTCTACAGTTAAATGCCATGTATGTCAGAGACCTTTCATGGTTTGACCGCTAGATATTCGTTGGGTGTGGACTGATGCACTTGTTAATCGGTGTGTATCAAGATAGGATATGTCGGCTTGTATGTGTACCATAATGAGGTTAGGTATCCACGTTTATGAGTCACGATTCTTAAGACTTTGGCCAAAGCCAATCATCTAGGATCGATCGTATATACATCATAAATAGTGTGCTGATTAATTATAAAGAATCATGGACATGTCGACAATATGAGATGTGCACCTTGGAAACTTGACAGTATAATATATGTTTTCTAAGCACAACTCAGAAGTCTACGATAGAAAGATTGTTAAACATATATGATGACCTCGACTTGTATAGTTCAAAAAATTCATTCGTGTTCTTCGCAAGTTTTGAGGTGGCCGAATTGTGTACATATGAGTTAGGATCATATGAAGAATGTGTTCGAACTTATAGAGTCTCATAATATAATGTGTACTCGTTTAGCACTCAGATAGCCAATTATATTTGATATTATAATATCAATCAAAATAATCAAGTGTTATTAGATAACATTAATTATTTACTAGACCAATTGAGATTAATTAGATTAATCAAACTTATTTAATAGTCAAATAAATAATCACACAAAGGCATTATTATAATTTCATAAATATCTCTATAATTGGAGGGTATTTTGGTACTTATAAAATATGCAACAATAAGTGTATTTTACTTGATTTAATTTGATTAATCAAGTTGTTATACTAAGTGATAAGATTATACATAGTAATCATATTTAGACAAATTAGATTAAGCCTACCAAAAGGTTGATTAAAATATTTATTAATTAAAAATTAATCATAAAAGATAAACTTTGGCATTTTTTATTAGCAAGTTTTAACCTAAAGAAAATATTTGTGATATAAGTTTTGAAAGTTCTCTACAAGTTTCAACTTTAAAGATTTGATCTTTCATCCAAACTTGCTATGTAATTTTGGATGGTTTCTAATAATTTATGTTTTCCATTAATGATTTGATATCATTAGTGAAGCATATGGCGATGTTTTATATATTTGATGCATAATAACATAGCTTAAAGTTAAAATGAGGTTAAAAGATTTGTTTATAGATGCTTAAGAAGTATATAAACACAATTTGGTTGTGATTGTGTCATGTTTTGTATATGTTGGACATAAAACACAAGAATTGGAGTTTTGAACTCTAAATAAATAGTTTAGAACTATGGTTACCATTTTAGAATCACTTGACCACCTTTAAGTGACAAAAATTGTTCAATGGTTACTTCTTTGTGGGATTCTTATTTGGTTTGTATTTTAAATTCAAAATTTATGCATATATTTATTTTTAGGCTTGGCAATTAGGCTCGAGCTGACTCGACCACGGTGATTTAGCCCAGCCCTTTGGAAAAGGGTTAGGGCTAGAGCCTTAAATAATAAGGTCTTTTAGTTAAAGAGTTGGATTAGGATTTTTAAAATAAAAGCATTAGCCCGACCCTTTAATACATATAATTTTAAAAAATTATATATATTTGTAGAATTACATGTTTGTAGTTTGGAATTATTTATTACTAACATTGTTTAATATACTAGTATAGTGTTTTATGGTTTATGATGATTTTTTAAGTTTGTTTAAGTTGTATTAGTATTACTTGTTACTTTCTCAGTTTTTTTAAAAAAGTTTAAAACTTATAATGTATTTTATAGAGTGTAAACTTTTGAAAAAATTCATTTTATAGTGAGTGTAGGCATTGCATTTTTGCATACCAAACCCGATGAGGAGTCTTATAAGGAGGCACCGCCTTTTAGTCGTGGAGTTCGCGGAAAGCGGTCGAAGGAAATGTGAAGTCAAGAGATAATACATTTCGCAATTAATTCGCTAAGTTCGCTCAGAGTTTGCTTGCTGAATGTTCGTTTCAAAGCGTATCTACAACCCGAAAATCACCGCAAACCCTTCCAAGCCCACCTAGATACCCAAATCCACATCCAAAGCCCATTAAACCAAAACAAATCAAACACCAAGCCCACCACCCTTGAGGCCCACGACCATGACACCAAATTTCACCCTCTTTGCACTATTCCATCATAACTTACCCTTCTACCTATTCACTTTGACCTTTGACCTCACCTTTTACCTTGGTATCAATTTTCCAAACCATTTATTATACCAACCCTACACCATTTAATAGCCTCCCTCACCAAGTCAAGCATCTCCCCCACACCATTAACTCCCTACACCCCACGCCCATCACCTCCCACCTCCTTTTGATTCATTTTCAAACCATCTTTGTGTATTGTCAACAAAGCAACACAATTATGCATCACATTTTAACAAAGCTTTGTATCAAATTAATTGCCCTTGGCCTACCTATTAAATGCACTCCAAATTGCCTATATAAACTCTCATTTTTCAGCCTTGGAAGGGCTAGCACATTTGAGCATACACTTAGCATTTGGAGATCATAAACCAGCCCATTATTTCCCCTACAACACACGCCCAAAGTCCTCTCCTTCACTGCCCATCCTCACGCACAAAAACAGCCTTCATACAGCCCCTGGAACCAGCGCACACTGCCTCACTGCAGCCCCTCATCTCTCGCCCTTCACTGCCTCACTTCTGCCTTTGATCTTCACGCACCTACTGCCTCACTTCAGCCCCCTAAACCTTCACACCTATCACTCTCATTCAGCCCTCAAACCAGCGAACCATCACCTCACTTTAGCTCCCCTGGAATCAGCTCTAATATTAACACCCCATTCAGCCCTCATTTAGCCACCATATTCACGCCTAAACAGTAGCATTTCACTCAAAACAGTGACCAAATTCACTGAAACAGTGAGCAAAACACTGAACTCGAAATCCTTTGAATAACCGAGCAAACTTCAACCCAACACCTCTCAAAATTCACCAAGACAACCTTAAACTCATTACCAACCAGTGAACAAAGTACGAAGACCTGAAACGCAGCAAAGCGGACTCAAAATAGCGAGCGAAGAGGCAAAGTAGTGAGCAAAACACTAAAACAGCGAACCGGCATGATCATGGTGATTTAGCCTTTCCGACGGCCGTGTAACGCGTCTCCGAGCAACGGCAAAAAAGGTTAGACCTGAGGGTTTATATTACAGAATTTTCTCACATAAAATAATGATTTAAAAATGTATTTTATGGTATTTTAGCATGAGTAGTTAACTTGGCATGTTGTTGGAATTGGCTCATATGAAATAATGGCTTAAAAAAATGTATTTCATGTGTTTAATGTGTTCAATTATTTTAGTATGTTGTATTAAATTTATTTACATAAAATAATGATTTAGGAAATGTATTTTTATGTGTTTAGTATGAATGATTAGCTTGGCATGTCATTTAGGATTAATTCACATGAAATAATGACTTAGGATGGTTATTTGAGCATGTTATTTAGAATTAGTTCGCATGAAATAATGAATTAGTATATGATGTGATTTCGGGGTGAATGAAATATGTGTTCTTTCTTGTGGTATATCGGATGGAAACCCGGACATAAATTCCATAGCCGAATCCGAATGGACGGTATTATGGTTTGCACTCAGGATACAATGCCCCGTACCACTCGAAAGATTCATGTATTTCATTTCATCCAACTTGTATTTGAGCATGATTAGGCTACTAGAATGTTATTTTATTTCAAGCATGTTTTAGTTATTTACCTTTTGTATTAGGAATTTAAATTAAGGCATGTGTTAGACTACTATGTATGTAGCATATTTGATGTGTGATGTCGGATGTTTGCCATTATGAAAAGTTTACTGTTGAAGCATGCAAACCTAGAATTTAGACTACTTTGACCAACATGTATGTTGAGTAGACTTGGTTAATATTGCACAAATCCATTCATTACAAACGACATAAGCAAAAGGGACCATTCCGAACCCAACGGTTTGAGGTCTTCCCTTGCGAGGGGTGAGTGCGGCCTTAAATCATTTTCCCGGTTCACACCGGGTGGCGACTCCATTACTCTCCGGTTTAGTCCCCCGTGGGCTACTCCGTACTCCCAACTAGGCCCTGAGTCTAGAACAGCATGCGTCGCCCAGTTTCTGTGTCCTACAGTCTAGCGACTCCACTGGGGATAGAGAATCGGCTCCGAAATAATGTCTTGTAATGTTTGGATTTGTGCTTTAATTAATCATGACTACTGTGGGTTTAAGGAGTTTAATCAAAGGCATTGTTTAGGCTAGGTGATGGTTGGTGTCTTCCTTCACTCACTACCTTTCGAGGAAAAGCTTTGAAGGCACCTAGATAATCATTCACTCGTAGCTTGTTGTGATAGACTAGTTTGGAGGACTCGTTGTTTATTCCTGTCACCAAGCGATAAGAGCCTAAGAGGCTTGGGTACTTAAGAGAGCCTCGCTCCACCCTCCCTCTGGGGAATCTACAACGAGAAGTCCATTCGACAGTTAGTCACACACCACATCTTGTTGGCACGTACCGTAAGGTATAAAAAAGGTGTGTTCACTTGGTTGCTTGAACCCTTGAGTGGGGAGTCCTAGTTGTGAACAATCCTTCGTCAGCGAGAGCTTTTGTTTACACTCCTAAAACCTACATGCGAACCTTAGTTGCACGACCCTTAGAAAATATTTGTTTATGTTTGAGTTTTGGACTATCGTCATTTGGATTCAGTTGGACTCTTTATCAAAAGATGTGAACTCGTTGGGCCATTTAAACTGGGACAAGTTCATGTCCTTTTGACAATTAGGCCAAAATTTCTAAAATGCCGATGGGCCAGTTTGTGTTTGTGCCTTTTATCATTTGAAGTTATTTAGTTATATTATCGCAAAGTGTAAACATGTTGGGCTTTTTCAACTGGGGCAAGTTTTCACTGCGCAATAGTGTTATTAAATACTTTAAAATGATAATGGGTCAATTAGTGTAAATTATTTTATGAGCTTGTTTATTTGTATTGCACACATGTCATACATACATGCATCATGTTAACCCTTTGTATCTTAAAAGCCATCATAGACTCCCGTTGGGTTGGTAAGGAAGAAAGATTTGTCAAGGGATCATCAACCAGTATGAGTGGGTCAGTCAACGGGGAATCCAGCCTAGATCGATTGGAAGCCAAGTTAGCTGAAATTGCTGAAGATTTGTAAGTTTTGACCAATGTTATAACCAGTTTGACCGTGCCCCGTATAGCTAATAACAGAGACTCGTACAACCAGGACGAAGGACCATTGGGGAACCTTCAAAGATCAAGCCTACTCCCTCAGAGATTGCCCCTATCAGAAACAGACAATTCTCCAACTTGGGAAAATCCAGAGAAATGGTGATGAGACCACTTATGCTGACAACTGCAAGCAAACCAGTGTATGAGACATAAAGGAAATTGGATGTGGAAGTCGATGACGGGAAGCCTTGGTATCATGATATTCAGAGGTATCTGGAACACAGAGAATTCTCAGAAGAAACAAGCAGAAAAGACAGAATGGCCATTCAGAAATTGGGAAACGGAGCAGCGAAGCTTTCAGACTTAGAAAGGAATGAGTTCACCGAGCTGATTAATGTTGTACTTTGCCTAAGGGAGAGAAGACCGAGCAATCACAAAGGGAATTGGCGGAAGGCCTAACCCAACGGGATAGGAAACATATGCATGCATACACGTAACGTACTTTTTTTGTGTTTATTCTATGTTTGCAGGTTTCAAACAGAAGAGAAGAACCGACAGGAGGAAACACATGGCGCCGAGGAGCACAATGATGGTCTCACCCATCAAGAATAGGGAGTATCTCTACACATGTATGTGTATACGTTACATGCACACGTCTTTATTCTATTGTTTTGTGTTTGCAGGTTTCAAAGAAGAAAAAAAAAAAAGGAAAATGGCAAAGATCAAAAGGTGGCACAAGCACCGAGGACGACATTGAAGCCACCTTGACAGATGGATTTCGGTCATGTCTGGCTGAAGACGATGAATTTAGTGCTAACAGGGAGGCAACCTATGCACTTTATTGTGATTTCTGTTTTCATGTTTTTGTATACATGTTGTGGAGTTTTTTTAATTTTGTGTGTTATTTTTGTAGGTAAAAGCAAAGACGGAGCATGTTAAGACTGAAGGAATGGTGTTTGGGCAATCACAAAAATGGGAGCTAATTCATTAGTGGTTGCAGAGTAATAGGCCAAGAGGCACGAGTTTGTCACCAAATCAGTAGATGACATTTTCTTGACGGCGACAAAGGCCGAAGAGTTGATTGACCAGATCCTGGCTTTTGAGCCGAAGCTTGACCCCATCCTCTCGACACTGGACTGGACTGATAATGATCCTAGCAAGAAGCGCAAACTGGACATTGATCTGAATCGGTGATGTTCCCTGCTGACGAGGGAGAAACCTTAGAAAAGATAAGTGTGAGACGTGCTCTCGTCCGGTATTCCGAATGGATTGATCTCAGCTAGACTCGTGAGCACTTGATTACGGGATCCTAGCAGTAGAAGCCTGAGTGGTTGGCGAGGTGACTAGTTGAAGAGATGATGGATCGGTGAATGACCGTTTGTCTGGGTGTCCACACTTGTTTACTGATGCTATGATATATGATATGGTTGGAAATAAAGAAAAAAGTCTCTGAAATAAAAAGAAAGAAGAAAATAGACCACCTATAACTGATAAGCGTGAAGCTACCCATGGGCGAGTATTAGAACCACCATGAGGAGAAATGCTACCTTAAAGGGTAGGTGTGTCAGAAAAAAAAAGAGAAAAGAAAAAAGAAAAAAAAAAGAAAGAAAAAAAAGAAAAAAAAAATGAAAAGAAAGAGACGAAAAAAAAAGATGAAAACCATATCATGTTGAGTATGTTGAAGTAATCACATAATGTGATTAAGACATCCAGGTTGGTTAGACCCTATGGTTCGATTCTCCAAAACAAAATCATCGAGTTGGCTTACTTAAGGACTAAGCTGCGAAAAAGCCATGGCACACACACACGAGGAGTCTAGTTAAGATCACCTATTCAGACGATCGGAGTTGAGTGTATCAAGTACTTTGAAGGTTCTCTGGTTTTGACACGAAGCATTCGTTGAGGACAAAAATATGTTTAGTTATCAAGATTATCTTGTGAGAGGCAGTGCAATATGTTGGGATGAACCATCACATCATATCAGTAGCAGTTTTGGGGATGCGTCCCAGGGTTGTAACCCACTTCATCAGTATCAGCAGTTTCGGGGATGCGTCCCAGGGTTGTAACCCACTTCATCAGTATCATCAGTTTCGGCGATGCGTCCCAGAGTTGTAACCCACTTCATCAGTATTAGCAGTTTTGGGGATGCGTCCCAGGGTTGTAACCCACCAAATCAGTATCAGTTTTGCCGGGTATGGCACTCTGGGGGTGAGGCCCACATCATTATCAGTATCAGTCTTTCCGGGTATGGCACTCTGGGGGCGAGGCCCACATCATTAGCAGTCTTTTCCGGGTATGGCACTCTGGGGGCGAGGCCCATATCAGCATCAGTGTCAGGGATGAGTCCCAGGGCCGAAGCCTACACCTACGTCAGCTTCAGTACAGTTCGGGAACAGTGCCCACATTCAGTACAGTTCGGGGCCGAGGCCCACATCAGTCAGCACAATTCGGGAAAAGATCCCACATTCAGTACAGTTCGAGAACAGAGCCCACAGTCAGCACAGTTCGGGAATAAAGCCCACATTCAGTACAGCTCGGGAACAGAGCCCACAGTCAGTACAGTTTGGGAATAAAGCCCACATTTCAGCACAATTCAGGGAACAAGACCCTCAGCTCAAAATGGGAACAAGACCCACCATTCAACTCATTCAGGGAACAAGACCCTGAGCTCAAAATGGGAACAAGACCCACGGGAACAAGACCCACATCTCAACACAATTCAGGGAACAAGACCTTCAACATAATTCAGGGAACAAGACCCTCAGCTCAAAATGGGAACAAGACCCACAACTCAACAAATCGGGAACAAGACCCTCAGCACAGGTTGGGAACAAGACCCACGGGAACAAGACCCACCATTCAACTCAGACAGGGAACAAGACCCTCAGCTCAGTTCGGGAACAAGACCATCATTCAACTCAATTCAGGGAACAAGACCCTCAACTCAGTTCAGGAACAAGACCCACGGGAACAAGACCCACCATTCAGGACAAAAGGGGAACAAGACCTTCACATCAGATTCGGGAACATTACCCATGGAGACGAAACCCACAATTCGGTATCAGATCAGTTCTGCCAGGTACGACATGACCAACTCAATTCTCAATTATCAACAGTATTTTGGGGATGCGTCCCCGGGCCGAGGCCCATTTTGTCAACGGTATTGGGATGCGTCCCAGGGTCGAGGCCCCTGTTGTCGGTTGCAGTTATTGGGATGCGTCCCAGGGTCGTAACCCACTGCATCATCATATTCTATTTTGAGGATGCGTCCCCGGGCCGAGGCCCATTTTGTCAACGGTATTGGGATGCGTCCCAGGGTCGAGGCCCCCGTTATCGGTTGCAGTTATTGGGATGCGTCCCAGGGTCGTAGACCCACTGCATCATCATATTCTATTTTGGGGATGCGTCCCCTGGGCCGAGGCCCATTTTGTCAACGGTATTGGGATACGTCCCAGGGTCGTAGACCCACTGCATCATCATATTCTATTTTGGGGATGCGTCCCCTGGGCCGAGGCCCATTTTGTCAACAGTATTGGGATACGTCCCAGGGTCGTAGACCCACTGCATCATCATATTCCATTTTGGGGATGCGTCCCCGGGCCGAGGCCCACTTCATCTACAGTTTTTGGGAATGAATCTCAGGGTCGAGGCCCACATCAACTCAACACAACAGGCGGACCAGGGGCAGCTGGCGAGCTAGGTAAGTGAAAATACATTGCACGAACTTTGATAGGATTGTCACTGGCACACACTGAACAAATCCCATCAAAGTGGGGGTGACTGTAGGCATTGTATTTTTGCATACCAAACCCGATGAGGAGTCTTATAAGGAGGCACCACCTTTTAGTCGTGTTGTTCGCGGAAAGCGGTCGAAGGAAAGGTGAAGTCAAGAGATAATACATTTCGCAATTAATTCGCTAAGTTCGCTCAGAGTTGCTTGCTGAATGTTCGTTTCAAAGCGTACACAACCCGAAAATCACCGCAAACCCTTCCAAGCCCACCTAGATACCCAAATCCACATCCAAAGCCCATTAAACCAAAAAAATCAAACACCAAGCCCACCACCCTTGAGGCCCACGACCATGACACCAAATTTCACCATCTTTGCACTATTCCATCATAACTTACCCTTCTACCTATTCACTTTAACCTTTGACCTCACCTTTTACCTTGGTATCAATTTTCCAAACCATTTATTATACCAACCATACACCATTTAATAGCCTCCCTCACCAAGTCAAGCATCTCCCCCACACCATTAACTCCCTACACCCCACGCCCATCACCTCCCACCTCATTTTGATTCATTTTCAAACCATCTTTGTGTATTGTCAACAAAGCAACACAATTATGCATCACATTTCAACAAAGCTTTGTATCAAATTAATTGCCCTTGGCCTACCTATTAAATGCACTCCAAATTGCCTATATAAACTCTCATTTTTCAGCCTTGGAAAGGCTAGCACATTTGAGCATACATTTAGCATTTGAAGATCATAAACCAGCCCCTTATTTCCCCTACAACACACGCCCAAAGTCCTCTCCTTCACTGCCCATCCTCACGCACAAAAACAGCCTTCATACAGCCCCTGGAACCAGCGCACACTGCCTCACTGCAGCCCCTCATCTCTCGCCCTTCACTGCCTCACTTCTGCCTTTGATCTTCACGCACCTACTGCCTCACTTCAGCCCCCTAAACCTTCACGCCTATCACTCTCATTCAGCCCTCAAACCAGCGAACCATCACCTCACTTTAGCTCTCCTGGAATCAGCTCTAATATTAACACCCCATTCAGCCCTCATTTAGCCACCATATTCACGCCCAAACAGTAGCATTTCACTCAAAACAGTGACCAAATTCACTGAAACAGTGAGCAAAACACTGAACTCGAAATCCTTTGAATAACCGAGCAAACTTCAACCCAACACCTCTCAAAATTCACCAAGACAACCTTAAACTCATTACCAACCAGTGAGCAAAGTACGAAGACCTGAAACGCAGCAAAGCGGACTCAAAACAGCGAGCGAATCGGCAAAGCAGTGAGCAAAAAACTAAAACAGCGAACCGGCGTGATCGTGGTGATTTAGCCTTTCCGACGGCCGTGTAACGCGTCTCCGAACAACGACAAAAAAGGTTAGACCTGAGGGTTTATATTACAGAATTTTGTCACATAAAATAATGATTTAAAAATGTATTTTATGGTATTTTAGCATGAGTAGTTAACTTGGCATGTTGTTGGAATTGGCTCACATGAAATAATGGCTTAAAAAAATGTATTTCATGTGTTTAATGTGTTCAATTATTTTAGTATGTTGTATTAAATTTATTTACATTAAATAATGATTTAGGAAATGTATTTTTATGTGTTTAGTATGAATGATTAGCTTGGCATGTCATTTAGGATTAATTCACATGAAATAATGACTTAGGATGGTTATTTGAGCATGTTATTTAGAATTAGTTCGCATGAAATAATGAATTAGTATATGATGTGATTTCGGGGTGAATGAAATATGTGTTCTTTCTTGTGGTATATCGGATGGAAACCCAGACATAAATTCCATAGCCGAATCCGAATGGACGGTATTATGGTTTGCACTCGGGATACAATGCCCCGTACCACTCGAAAGATTCATGTATTTCATTTCATCCAACTTGTATTTGAGCATGATTAGGCTACTATAATGTTATTTTATTTCAAGCATGTTTTAGTTATTTACCTTTTGTATTAGGAATTTAAATTAAGGCATGTTTAGACTACTATGTATAGCATGTTTGATGTGTGATGTCGGATGTTTGTCGTTATGAAAAGTTTTCTGTTGAAGCATGCAAACCTAGAATTTAGACTACTTTGACCAACATGTATGTTGAGTAGACTTGGTTAATATTGCACAAATCCATTCATTACAAACGACATAAGTAAGGGACCATTCCGATCCCAACGGTTTGAGGTCTTCCATTGCGAGGGGTGAGTGCGGCCTTAAATCATTTTCCCGGTTCACACCGGGTGGCGACTCCATTACTCTCCGGTTTAGTCCCCCGTGGGCTACTCCGTACTCCCAACTAGGCCTGAGTCTAGAACAGCATGCGTCGCCCAGTTTCTGTGTCCTACAGTGAGGTTATTCAATTTTTTTAAATACTACTATTTAATTAATAATTTTTAAAAAATTAGGGCCGGACTTGGCCCCTGTCTGACTCCATATCAAGTGGGTTAAGGCCAAGCCCGACCTTCTCATAAATAATAGGGTTTTTCGGGCTTATACTTTAATATATTTTATGGGTTAGGGCCATAGCTTGGCAAAAGCCCGGTCCATTTCCAACCCTATATATTTTGTATATATTTATGTTTTTGTAAAAATATATAATATTTTGAAAAACATGATTTTGTTCTTTCAAATATGTTGATGTTGAAAATTAGATTTTAGGTATGAAATTATTTGGGAAAGATTGGAAGTATATTGGTTTAAAAAACCATGCACGTACTATGCTCGTGATGCGTGCTGAAATCCGTTTTTCTATTTCAGAGCTTCCGAACTCCAATTCTTCCCGAATTTTTTCCTTTGGTCACGATTTGGTTATGTCTATTTGATGAGACATAAATCGAAAATAATTGAAAATTCAAAATATTTTGAAACGAAGTTGAAAAACAAACCAGGAAATTCATCGAGTGTCTTCGATCATATCGAGATGGTGAATACATGAACGAAGAGTTCAAATATTATTTCAGGGAGAATGCGGTTCTCGCTCAATATAGCCCACCGGGAACTCCTCAACAAATGATGTGCCGAGCGAAAAAAAAAATCATACTTTATTAGATTTGGTACGATCTATGATGAGTTATACAGTTCTTTCATATTACCTTTGGGGTTATGTTTTACTTACTGCCATCCACATACTGAATAAAGTTCCATCGAAAGCTGTTTCTACCACTCCATATCAAATATGGTATGGTAGAAATCCATGTCTTATATATTTAAAGATTTGGGGTTGTCTTATGTACGTTATAGTCACACATCAGAATAAACTAACACCTAGGGGGTATAACTTCAGGCTTGTTGGATATCCTAAAAAGTTCTCTGTGATATTATAGACACTGTATTTTTATGCAATGAGTCTCTTATGAGGACAACCTCTGAAAGATTGGAAAATTACAAGGATGAATATCGAAAAAGAAAGAAACTCTAGGGAATTTAGGAAATACAAACAAACACCAGCCGAACATCACCTATGTCCAGCCTATCTTCTCTTAGACCATAATAGCTGGCCGAATATATCTTAAAAGCCCTAAATTTTCCCGAATGTGCGAAAATTGTCAATGAGTGTGCTAATTGTCAATCCTGCAATCACAGGATCTGATTGATGCCAGTCGGACTTGTAATTTGAATTACAAATCTAGTCGGACATGTAATTCAAATTACAAATACGATCGAACATGTATTAATTGTAGTCATGCATTGATAAACGTCCGACAAGACTTACATTTCAAATTATATGTTTGACCGGACATGCATAGAGCGTTACACATTTTAGTAATCAGTAACGCCATACAGAGAAGAGAAAAGAATAGGATTCTGCTCCCCCTTTCGTATTCCAGAACCGTTGTTCATTCTATAAAAAATGGGCTTTTCCCATTCATAAAATAGTTGTAGGGAATCCTAAAGATGCCTTGCTAAAATCCTGAAATAGTGACCCTGAGAGAGAAAAAGAGAGAAAACAACATCGATCCTTGGAGTTCCATATCCTATGCTACGAATCCATCATCTACATGACAACCAAAGGCATCTTCAGAGCCAAACTATATAGAAAATGTGTGACCCGAGGTCACATTTTTATTTCTACTTATTTTTGAGGTTCTATTATTAACATATTATCTCCGGCCGGATGTACATCACGTCCGGCCGGACATGCACACACATCCAGACGACGATAGATATATCAGACCATGTTTACTGCTTTATATAGTTAATCACTTTCTTAGTTATTTTTATGTTACTCATCATTATTCCGTTATGCATGATCAATTGTTGCGCTTGATTGTTTTATACATGCTCTGATTACTGTGTGATATTGAAAGAAGTCCAGCCAGACTTGTCCTATGTCCAACAGGCATGAATGAAATTTGGCCATATGATCCATGTGGTATATAGATGGAAACCAGGATGGAAGTTTCATAGCTGATTCAGAATGGACGGTAATATGGTTCGCACTCGAGATACAACTCCCCGTACCATTGGGAGATGACCACTTCATTATGAATATATCCAAAATCCATGTTTGATGTATCTGTTATTGCATATGTATTTTTCTACGTTTCTGGACTAAGCAGCATGTCCAACTTGACTTAATGTAAGTCCGGCCAGATGTGGAAAATTATATCTGGCTGACTTTGGGCCATGTCCAGCCAGGCCTCTCTGAGGCCAGGCCCACCTAATGCATGCTCTAAACTGTTTTAAGTGTTATCTCCTTATTGCTTTAATTTACTTATGCATTCAAATTTTATTTGTTCACCACATTTTATTATATGTTTGCTCATTGTATGCTATTATAAAATGTATTGCATGTGATTGCATTATAAGACATGTCTATACCTCTCTCGAGCCTAAACATTATACTGGCAACAGTAAGGGACCGTTCTGAACCCAATCTGGTTTAAGTTCAGCCCTTGTAAGGGGTGTAGTGGGGCCTTAAATCATTTTTGGTGTCTCATACCGAGTGGTAACTCCATTATTCTCTGGTTAGTCCCCTCATGGTCGCCGATATCATAGGTATAGCGATAAACCTAGTTTTTCTCCTACAGATGGTAGCTCCACTAGAGATAGGGAATCACTCCCAAAAAATATCTTGTAGTATTTATGGCAAGATTGAGGTTAACCATGTCTTCATCTTTTCCATACTCTTTTATCCCCAATGGCGTTGCATATTATAAAATCGCTTTCCTCAATGAGGTGGATTTGTATGTGATTATAACCATCACTTGTTGGCACGTATACTCGATATTGGTGCATTCATTTGGTTTATCGGACCCTTGAGTGAGGAGACCTAGTTATGGACAAGTTGTATCATTGGGCATAAAAAAATGTGCATTCATTTGATCGTTCGAACCCTTGGATATGGAGACTTAGTTATGGGCAAGCCTTCACCATAAGAACCTAAGCCTTACCTTTGATAAGCTCACATGAAAATACAATAGTGGTTATCCTATAGAAGCCTCCCTTATGTTTATGTTTGGCCACTAATCATTTGAAGTTGTCTAAATCTTTTGCCATGGGATGTAAACTTGTTGGGCCTTTTCAACAGACACAAGTTTGTATTTCATGATAATTGGTCCAAATGCTTTGAAATTTCAACGGGCCACCTTGTATGCAAATCTTGTTAGGCCTAAAATATTTAGTTAAAATCCAAAATGCCAAAACATGAGTTCGATACTTATGCTGGCTTTCATCCAGAAGGGGTACCCCTTGTTTTTTCCTATTTGGATATTCTTAAACATCTTAAGCCCATCCCAAGATAATCGTGATTATTAAGTGTATAATTCGTATTTCTTAGACAATGGCACGATCACAATATTAGGTTTAGTCATTATGTAAATGGGCGACCGTTATCTTTTAGAGATGAAACGGAACCAAGGTAACCAAGGTTTACCCTTTGTAACATACGAGAGAACGAGCTTATATACCCCTAATTGGTACATGTGTTAAGTCAAATCTATGGCAGATATTGACTTACTACATGTGTGGGAGAAATAATGTTGGAAGGGTATATGCTGCTGATTAAGCATCATATGCATTTCATTCATCGCATTCATACAGGCATCATGCTAACCCTTTGTGATGTAGCCATTATAGCGGCTTGTTGGGTTAAAGAACGTGGATGAATATTCAAGAGACAACATCCAAGCACATAAATTACTAACATCGAGAGTTCCCATATGGACAGATTGGGAGCCAACGTGAACAAAATTACATAACAATTGTAGACCGTGGCCACTGCATTGGCCAGCTTAACAACACCTCAGGCAATCACCCTAGAGGTCAAGCCTTTTGCGGTATTCCAGGTCGCAACAAACAATAGAGAGAAGTTAGATCCTTGTTGGGTTCCTAGAACATGCCAAGGATCTTCTAACATGAAATGGTGTGTGAATAATCAAAAAAAGTTTGCGGAATTAAACTTACATTGATTGGCTTGATGGATGTAGTTCAAAAATTTTGATCCTTTGAGAAGAGCTCCAACCTTTCTTTGTGTTCCAAACTCTAGGATTGGTTTCCCTAACACCTTGAATGACTCCTTGATAGTGCTAGCTTGAAGAGATTTTGAAAACAAAATCTCAAGGGAGGAGGAAAAAGGTCACGACAATGTGTGAGGGAGAGAAAGAGATTTTTTTTTTTTTTTTTTATTTTGATTTCTAAAATCTATTATCATTTACCAAATCCAAGTTTTGGTATATGTCATTCCAACTAATAAAATAATGAAGAGTGTTGGATTTTGGTTGAGTGAAAAACAAGCAATCTAATGCTTACACTCAACCTTTACCAAATTCCATCAAGTGTCAAACATATTGATGTAAGTTGGTGGGCCCCACTTTAAATTCCGAATTTAAGTCGAACAATCCAACACGCATCTTCGCTCGGGCCCGAGTTCGTTTAATTCCGAATTAACAAATTTCCATTGCGACATTATTATTAAAGTCGCTTACGAATTAATTCTAAATTAATTCGTTTGCCCGAATTAAAATTCAATTTTAATTCCGCGTTGAAATCTAATTTTAATTAATATATCGAATATATTATTTAATCGATTAATTCCAAATTAATCATTCTCTCTCTTCTACTCGAATTTTATCCCAGATAAATTCTTACCGTAATTAATCATAGAATAATTTTCTCTATCTTATAATTAATCCCAGATTAATTCTATTCGAGTCAAACGTCATTGGTGAATCTTTGGGAAGCGACCCATGAGATTCCTGGATATATTGGCAGTAAATCCGGTCGTCGGACTATCCGAACACGTGTGTACCCCGTACCACGTTCTTACCGATTTACAAGACATGGTTGGCTTCTAGCAAAGCACCGTGCCTACCCAATTCTCCAGAAATATCCTCTTAAGGAATACATAATCTATACCAGGCGTAGTATACTAAGTATTGCGTATTTCGATCCAGTATTGGATGTCACATGCTAGGCATGGGGCTGGAATTGTGTCTGCCCCGTACGAAGCATATATCAGATCACTAGCAACTAGTCTCTTTAATCGGATAATCATGACCTGTCATTTTATCCCGATAGTTGCAACATATTAGAGTGCCAGTTCTGTATCCCTACGTGATCATCATCTCCATATGACTGAAGTGACACTTCTTTCTTGACATCACACCCAATACACTACGATTCTCAATAAACCTAGAAGAGGCGTACACAGAACCTGTTAAAGCCCCAGATGACCAAAACCAAAACGTATTGATTTTCGCAAGTATTAGCGATGCAAGTCTCAGGTTAAGACCAAATACACCTACCCTGATTCGGATTCCCATAGACACATAGTCATACTACCAATGGCATTCCGAGGGGTTTATCCAGAGCGAAGCTGTTCCCGTACCATCGGTAAACAGAACCTCCTATTACACTTGCATGAGTATCCAATACTCAAATATATGAGAACTATGCCGTTACGCTTCCATACCGCGCATAAGTGTAATACTAGTCTATTCCGCATTATCGATGTCCAGTCTCGATAATACTACGACTAGGGATATTTAATGATTAAACCTTTCGTGGATTGCTACTGTCTCATATCTTATTAATCCGGAACTAATCATAAGGACTTTTATCATTTATATATTCAAGTAATGTAATTACAAAATGATAAAATATCAATTTTTCTTGTCACATAGTTAATTTGTACAAAAACCACAATGTCTTTTACAAATAGTGATGCTATGGGTCATAATTGTCCAACAATCTCCCACTTGGCCTATAGCCAATCACTCAAGTATCTAACACCTGAACTATATACATGTCGCTCAAATGTTTGCTGAGAAATAGCCTTCATCAGCGGATCGGCAATGTTGTTATCTGATGTGACCTTCTCGATCTTCACATCGCCACGATGTATGATCTCGCGAATCAGATGGAAACGTCGAAGTAAATGCATGGTTCATTGATGAGACCGCGGTTCCTTAGCATGCGCTATAGCCCCATTATTGTCACAATACAAAGGAACGGGCTCAGCTGCTAACAGAACTACTCCTAATCCAATTAGGAATTTACGGATCCAATTGCCTTTTTTACTGCCTCAACTGCAGTGATATATTCCGCTTTTGTTGTTGAATCGGCAATAGTCTCTTGCTTGGAAGATTTCCAGCTCACTGCTCCGTTGTTCAAACAAAATATGTACCCGGATTGCGACTTACAGTTGTCTTTATCAGTTTGGAAACTTACATCGGAAAACCCAGTTACCTCAAGTTCTCCATCTCCATAGACTAAGAAAGCATCATTAGTTTGTCTAAGATACTTAAGGATGTTCTTAACCGCAATCTAGTGACCATCACCTGGATCGGCCTGATAGGGACTACACATGCTCAAAGCATATGAGACATCAGGTCGCGTACATATCATGGCATACATGATCAATCCGACTGCAGAAGCGAATGGGATCCGACTCATGTTGTCTATCTCATCTTGAGTTTTAGGACACATGTCCTTAGATAGAGAGACGTCATGTGACACTAGCAACAGTCCCCTCTTAGACTGATCCATGTTGAATCTCTTCAACACTTTATCGATATACGAGCTCTGGGAGAGTCCAAGCAGCTTTCTAGATCTATCCGGGTAGATCCTTATTCCCAGAATAAAAGCTGCTTCTCCTAGATCTTTCATGGAGAATTTTAATGAAACCCAAGCTTTCACCGATTGTAGCATGGGAATGTCATTGCCAATAAGCAATACATCATCTACGTAAAGGACAATGAATGTCAGTGCCCTCCCACTAACCTTCTTATATACACAAGGATCATCCTTGTTTTGAACGAAATCATATTTTTTTATGATCTCATCAAAACGTTGGTTCCAAGAATACGATGCTTGCTTCAATCCATAAATGGATCGATTTAACTTGCAAACCTTGTTTGCATGTTTTGGTACGAAAAAACCGCCAGGCTGTTGCATATAAACATCCTCCAAAAGGTTTTCGTTAAAGAAAGCAGTTTTGACGTCCATCTGCCATATTTCATAATCGAAATATGCAGCAATAGCAAGCATTATCCGAATGGATTTAATCATGGCAACAAGTGAAAAAGTTTCGTCGTAATCGACACTATGTCGTTGATGATACCTTTTTGCTACAAGCCTAGTTTTGTATGTTTGTATTTTTCCTTCCATGTCCGTCTTCTTCTTGAAGACCCATTTACAACCAATAGGCTTTACGTCTTCTGGTGCAGCAACCAGTGTCCAAACTTGGTTGGTGTACATGGAATCCATTTCAGACTTCATGGCTTCTTGCCATAAAGTGAATTTGATATCTTGTGTCGCATCCTCATACGTAGCTGGCTCATTATCCTCAATAAGATTAATATCCACATGAGGTGAGATCAGAAACCCATACCTCTCATGTTGTTTTCTGACTCTCTCTGACCTACGCGGTTCTTGTGTATTAGAAGATTATGGTACAGTCTCATCTCTGATGAACTGTTCGTATTCCATTTGGGAGTAGGTGCCAGGAACAGTATCACTCTGATTTTCATTGAGTTCTACTTCCTCCCACTTACCACTGCATTTAGGAATTCATTTTCGAGGAAAACCACATGTAGAGCAACAAATACATTGTTCTCTTGTGGGTGGTAGAAGTAATATCCTTTGGATTCCCTAGAATAACCTACAAATAGGCTCTTATCTTATTTGGGTTCTAGTTTGGTACCATCCAAACGTTTAACGTATGCCCAGCATCCGCAAATCTCCAGGAATGAGAAACCCGGTTTCTTTCCTGTCCATATTTCATATGGATTCTGTTGAACAGACTTTGATGGAACCTTATTCATAATAAGTATTGCATTGTTCAATGCATATCCCCATAAGGAAATTGGCAGCTCAGTACAACTCATCATAGACCTTACCATGTCCAACAAAGTTCGGTTTCTCTGTTCGGACACACCGTTTAATTGAGGTGTTCCGGGAGGAGTCCACTGTGAAAGAATACCATACTCTTTCAAGTAATCAAGAAACTCATTGCTCAAGTATTCTCCACCACGGTCCGACCGTAATGTTTTAATACTTTTGCCGGTATGGTTTTCTACTTCATGTCGAAACTCTTTGAATTTCTCAAAGGTTTCCGACTTGTGTCTCATAAGATACACATAACCATAACGCGATGCATCATCTGTAAGGTTACGAAGTATTCATATCCACCTCTAGCCTGGCTAGACATAGGCCCACATACGTCACTATGAACGAGGGCTAACAGTTCGGTGGCACGTGCACCTTTACCGCTAAAATGTGTTTTAGGCATTTTGCTTAATAAACAAGATTCGCAGACGTCATATGAATTTGGATAAAATTCGTCCAAGTATCCACTATTCGAAAGCGTGGATATACGAGTCTTGTTAATGTGTCCCAGACGACAATGCCTTATATAAGTTTCATCTTTGTTACTTAATTTAAGCCTTTTGTTTATCATGTTATATGTTTGAGATTGATTTATATTCAAAATATAAAGACCATTATTAAAATCAGCACTACATATCTCAAAATCATTTTTATAAACAAAACACCTTGTGTTTCTGAATACAAAAGTATACCCACATTGGGTTAAACAAAATACATATATAATGTTTCTAGTCAAACTAGGTACATAATAGTAGTCTGATAAATTAAGTGCATGCCCCGAGGGAAGTTCCAAAATGTAGGTCCCAACAGCCAAAACGGCGACTCTAGTCCCATTTCCAACTCGGAGGTCGATCTCTCATGAAGCCAGTCTCATGCTAATCTATAAATCATGCACATCAGTACATGTATGAGTACCACAACCAGAATCAAAAATCCAATTTTTAAAACTAGAAGTAGACATGTTTATCTCAATAACAAACATACCTGAAGCCGGTGCCTTGCCCGCTTTCACTTCCTTCATGTGTGCCTTGTACTCATGACAGTCACGCTTCCAGTGATCCCGTTTGCCACACTGTAGGCAGACATCTTGGGATTTGTCATTTTCCTTCCCAGAAGACTTTGATGATTTAGCCTTGCCCTTTCTCTTCTTCTTCTTCTTCATTCCTCCAGAAGCCTTCGTCCAAGCCTTGGCATTCTGAGATGTCGAAGCAAAGTGCGCCTCGCGCTTCTTGCTATTTAAAAACTCTTTTTATGCCTCTTTCAGCATTGCCATCAACTCTCCAAGAGTATTTTCTTGGTTCATCATATTATAGTTCATGATGAACCCGCTCCAGCTGTTAGGAAGAGACTGTAAGATCAAATCTATGGAAGTATCAGCTCGAAGACTATGCCTAGCTGTCCCAGCTGTTCAATGTCAACAATCATCTGTGATACATGATGCTCAACAGATGTACCCTCTGACATGCGAGAGTGAAAAAGCTTCTTCTACAATTCATACCTCTGTGATCTAAGGTTAGATCGGTGAAGGTCCCTCAATTTCAACATCATTTAATAGGGATCCAATCCCTTATTTTGATGATGAAATTGTGGGGTCATTGCAGGAAGTATGATGGATTGAGCAGTTGAGTTGTCATCACTTTGAGTTTTCCAA
This sequence comes from Zanthoxylum bungeanum, assembly GCA_019454045.1. Lineage (NCBI taxonomy): Eukaryota > Viridiplantae > Streptophyta > Magnoliopsida > Sapindales > Rutaceae > Zanthoxylum > Zanthoxylum bungeanum. Next base: position 41,144 of record SKCR01037697.1, read on the forward strand.
AGCTCAAGCTCAAGCAGATGCTCAATTCCGGGCTTAGGCCCAAGAGGTCTCTCTATCGTATAAAGCAATCTCTCAGCCCTCGGATAATCCTGAGGTTCATATCTCAGTCAGGAAAGTTCACACCATTAAAGACATTTTCGCCAATGATAATGTCCTTAACATTGACCTTTCCAGCCATCTTAATTGCAACAGTCTACTATTCAATTAACGATTTTGGGTACAGTCCAACTGTTACAAAAAATAATAAAATATTAGTCCAACTAATATAAATATATCAAATGACGAAAATAATTTGAAAGCGCGTATTTGGAAAGTATTTGAACAAAATTGCAAATTCAATACTGGCATCCCACTATTTTTCGGCGATCCTCTAACCATCTGTTGAGTACTCGGGAAATCTAGTTTCCTAGTGGGCTAGGATCTTGTTAAATAACACACAACTTTGACTTTGGCCAACAAGCTGTATGATATTTAACTAGGTAAATCTCTAAGATCAATTGGATCCCATCCAATTCCTAGATCCGGTAGGTGGACCTCCAAGTCCGAAACATATATACAATATATATGTCAATATATCCAATATATTTCCTAACATTTTCCTCTGAATCAACTAAGCCTTGGCATTGGCTCAACAAGCTTAATGATTCCAGTTAATCGGGACCCATTGACAGTGGGAAAGCTTCGTAATACACGTCGATGAACTAGAAGTGACCTTGACTTTGGCCAACAAGTCACAACTGTCCAAGACATGCGATATGGAACAAAGCTTTCGTGGTTCAAACACATCCGCGATGGACATTGATATTGACTTTGGCCAACAAACCAATTCCAATCTTGGATATTGAGAGAGAACCACTCAATGGAAGGAAAACACTTAATATTGATTGAGGGTTTTTCGCTTAAATTGGCAACCAATTTATTATCTTTGATTAGGTCTCATCATACACCCTTAAACATGCATTTTAAAAGTATAATAAGGTGCGAAATAAATAATAATGATATGCGGATGGATATTTAACAAATTGTTCCTAGAACAAATCTCTCCCTTTCATCTCCCGGCTAGCACTATTCTAACTTCTACCCAATTACATAATATAATAAAGAAACTATTAGGAAGCGGCCGTGAGTGCGCAGCGGAAAATTAAATAAATCAAATTATGATGCCGCTATCCCTTTGCCCAAGACCCATTTGTTTTGATTATTCTACAAGCCTATGCATGTTACTATATATTCTAAGCATAAAAACTCATAAACATGCAAAGAACATAAACCTAAACATGCTACTATCATAAGAACTCTAATTAAAATAAAGAAAGAAAAAGACTTACTTGAACCGAAGACTCCTCCAGTCCTCCCCCCAATCTACAAGCTTTTCTCGAACTCAGCAAGCTCTTCCACGTTCCAAAGAGCCACCCAAGTGTGTGGCCTCCAAAGGTGCAAAAATTTGTGAAGAATTCTTTGGTTTTATATATGTTCTCCAAAGACAACAAAATTAATTAAGAATCTGATGTGGGATAAATGCAAACTTAATCTCAGCCATTGGATCTTAATTTAGTGGTTTAATTAGATTATAAAACCCTAATAAGAGTTTGGGCCGAATTGGAATTCAAAACAAATAACCAAAAAAAAAATTTACTATTCATGTTACTATTCATATTTGTTCCATTATTTATTCCAATTCCCAAAGTGCCCCTATCGTCATTCACCAATCTCTAAGCCACTATGGAACCTCATAAATGATCTGTTCAATAATTAAACACATTGAACCATTTATGAACAATTCCTACAGAAATCATATATGCTGTTAAATTTGTACTATGCCCTGTTAACCATTGATTTCGACTTTATTGTGTGTGACCTTTTGGGTTCCCCTCAAGTTGGACATGAAATGAATCGTGATAATTTAATCGAACATAAATTATCCTCCGATCAGATGGTCGTTCAATTTCAATGACCAAGGTTGACATCTAGCAACATGCCAAGGCCCCCAAATTAGAAGGAAAGATATATATGTTGAGTTCCTAATTAGGTCCCAAGAATCATCCAAATCAAGCATAAAATCGCATGAATACATCAAGGAAAAATGGCGGAAACTTATACTCACAATGATTGGTTTGAGATGCAAAGAACACAAGTCTTTTGTTCCTCCATGGAGCTCGGTTTTGACCTTCAAGAACTGCAGTGGGGCGCACGGTGGGGGCTGTTTTGATGCTCCAAAAATCGGCCATGAAAGACTCCATTGAAGCTCCAAGCTTCAAGCTTTCCAAGCTCACAAACTCACTTCCCTATCACCTTAATATAACCCATATGGTGTGCTAGCACAAGGATCTTGCAACAAGATCATTAGCTTCTCCATTTTGTGTGTCCAAACCAGAAAAATGAAGAAGAATCGGCCAAGGAGACCGTGAGAGAGAGAGAAGCTTTTATTTTTGTCCAAAACAAAACCCTAAAACGTGGACTTAGAGAGAGAAACGTGAATCTCCCTTTTTAAACCCTTATTTTCGAATATAATAAAGAAAGAGAGAAAGTGTAAATGGTTTTAATAATTTCAAAAATTAATAAAAGTAATTACCACCTTTTACTTTCAAAAAGTAAAGTCAAAAGGTCAAAAGCAAAAGCAATAATGCTTTTCCATCACCTTTCACTTTTACTTATCACATCAAGTCACTTTAATAAAGTGACAACATGTCATGTCACATCACATCACTCAAAGTGACAAGTGATTTGACAATTGATGCGACTAGCGATTTGACGCTTGATGTGACTTGCGTGCCGCACTCGAATTCAAAATGCGAATGCGCTCGCAACCACTCTCGGGCTTGGGTTCGCTAATTCCAAATTAACGAATTTTCCGTCGCGTCGTAATTAAATGATTACGCCTAGCGAATTCACTATTCACGTCGCTAACGAATTAATTCTAAATTAATTCGTTCGCCCGAATTAAAATCTAATTTCAATTCCGCGTCGAAATCTAATTTCATATAATATATCGAATATATTATTTTATCCGATTAATTCTAAATTAATCGTTCTCTCTCTTTTAAACGATATTTTATCCCAGATAAAATATCTCCGTAATTAATCCCAGATTAATTTTCTCTCTCATCGAATTAATCCCAGATTAATTCTATCTCTCTCTTCTAATTAATCCCAGATTAATAAAGTGCGAGTCATACGTCATCGGTGAATCTTCAGGAAGCGACCCATGAGATCTCCGGATATGTTGGCAGTAAATACGGTCGTCGGACTATCCGAACACGTAAGTACCTCGTACTACGTTTATACCAATTTACAAGACAAGGTTGGCTTCTAGCAAAGCGCCATGCCTACCCAATTCTCCAGAAATATTCTTACAGGAATATATAGATCTGTATCAAGCGTAGTATACCGTAGTATTGTGTATATCGGCCCAGTATCGGATAGTCACGTGCTAGGGCTGGGGCTGGATAAGTGTCTGCCCCGTCCGAAGCACATGTCGGATGTCTGGTAACTAGTCTCTATAATCAGATATTCATGACCTGGTCATAATATCATGATTGGATGCGCATCACTCAAGAGCACTAGTACCGTATCCTGCGTGACATAATCTCCACTATGACTGAAGTGATACTTCCGTCTTGACATCACACCCAATACACTACGACTCTCTGATAAACCCAGAAGTGGTGTACGCAGAACCGGTTAAAGCCTTGTACCACCAAGACCAAAGTCTACCGATTATCGTAAGTATTAGCGGTGCAAGTCTCAGGTTAAGACCAAATACACCTACCCTGATGTCGGACTCCCATAGACACATAGTCATAATACCAATGGGATTCCGAGGGGTCTATCCAGAGCGAAGCTGTTTCCCGTACCATCGGTGAAACACAACCTCCTATCGCACTTGCATAAGTATCCAATACTTAAATATATGAGAACTATGTCGTTGTGCCCTCACAACGCGTACAAGTGCAATACTAGCCTATTCCGCATTATCGATGTCCTGTCTCGATAATACTACGGCTAGGGATATTTAATGATTAAACCTTCAGGGACTGATACTGTCTCATATCATTCTCAGTCCAGGAACTAATCATAGGGACCTCTCTTCATTTATATATCTAAGGTGATCTAATCACAAATGATAAGAGTGCAATCTCCTTTGTCACATAGTTAATTTGTACAACAACACCATGATCTGTACAAATAGTGACGCTATGGGTCATATTATCCAACAATATATACCAATTATGTATGCGATTTACATATGATACGGCCCCTCGCCTCACTGTATCCCCACCGTTTGACCTAGAGTATGGAAATTGTCTACCCATATAGTCAAAGGTATGATGTTGATAGTGTCATGAATCATGCTAACCCAAGAATCTCACATGATTCTTCCTCTGCGGCCACAGTCTCAAGCACTGATCACACATATCAACCTGCGAACTGGAATACTACTATTATAAGAAAATATTATCGGAGAGAGTGGCGATTCTCTGTTGTATCTTTACAAACTTCATGTGTTTCAACAAATGACCCAATCATACCCTTATGACCGGATCTTTTGAAATGGGGAAGGAGAATGTCAAAGTTATTTGATCCACACATAAAATGTAAAGACCTCAAGTCTAAGGACTAGTCATACAATCGATAATTGAAAGTTCTCACAGACACATGGATTAACACTCCATGTGAAAACTTTCGGTGGTCAGTTCGATGGACACGAGCAACTCATGCATCCATGTGATACACCAAGCGGACGGATCTCCGCTAGTAGCCTATGAGATCGGCTACCCCACTTAAGGGCAGATCATATCATCATGCTAGTCTCTCCGCTTTTTGAACGCCCAGATTATTCACAAAACTATTACTAGGAACGTTTAAGAGTAATGATTCTCATAAGGCGTGGAAGCCATCATCTTATTACACCAAGGGCTTCATTACAGTGTTTGATGATTCATATAATTTATATAAGACACGTATAATAAAGATTGCCATTTTATTAATTAATGAAAATATTACAAATACATGTATATATAGCCCATCCACAAGTTGGGTATAGGGTATATCCCTAACAATCTCCCACTTGCACTATAGCCAACTAGTATGAATCTGGACGCCATACTCCCGGGTGTGCCTATCATGCTTTTGTTGAGTTAGCCCTTTAGTCAGAGAATCTGCAAGATTATCTTTAGTGGGTATTTTCTCTATAATAAGTTCTTTTTTCTCAACAATCTCCCTGATGAGATAAAATCGCCTGAGTACATGCTTGGATTTCTGATGGGACCTTGGTTCCTTTAATTGAGCAATGGCGTCCGTGTTGTCACATTACATCTTGACACCATTCTCTATCGCGGGAAGCACTTCCAACTCCGTGATGAACTTCTTTATCTAGTCTGCTTCTTTAGCTGCCTCAGATGCTGCAATATACTCAGCTTCAGTGGTGGAGTCCGCAGTAGTTGACTGCTTTGAGATTTTCCAACTAATAACACCGCCATTCAAAGTAAACAGATATCCTATTTGCGATCTGCTGTCATCCCTATCGGTCTGAAAGTTCGCATCATAATAACCAATGACTTTCATCTCAGAACAATCTCCGTATGTCAAAAACACATCCTTAGTTCTTCTCAGATACTTGAGGATTGTTTTGATAGCTGCCCAGTGTTGCTCACCAGGATTTGTCTGATACCTAGTAGTATGCTAAGAGCATAAGAGACATCAGGTCTTGTATATAGCATGGCGTACATGATCGATCCTATTGCTGAAGTATAAGGGATCCTACTCATACGCTCTCTATCTGAAGGAGTATGTGGTTATTGCTCCTTAGATAATTTGATTCCATGACAAGTAGGTAAATTACCTATTTTGGAATCTTCCATTTTGAATCTTTTCAAAACTTTATCTATGTACGTAGATTGAGAAAGTCCTAACAACCTCTTAAATCTATTACGGTAGATCTTATTGCCGAGGGTGTAGGCTGCTTCTTCGAAATCTTTCATGGAGAAATTTTGAGATAACCATTGCTTGGTGGCTTGCATCATGGGAATATCATTCCTGATGATTAATATGTCATCGACATATAATACAAGAAATACAACATCACTCCCACTGCTTTTCCTGTAAACACAAGGCTCGTCTACTTTTTTGATGAAGTCAAATTCTTTGATTGTCTCATCAAATCGTATATTCCAACTTCTGGAGGCTTGGTTGAGTCCATAAATGGATCGTTTAAGCTTTCATACTTTATTATGATCATTCTTAGATGCAAACCCCTCAGGTTGTGTCATATAGACTTTCTCTACGAGGTTCCCATTAAGGAAAGTTATTTTGACATCCATCTGCCAAATCTCATAATCAAAGTGTGCAGCTAGTGCCAGTAAAATTCGAATGGACTTTATCATTACAACATGTGAGAATGTTTCATCTTAGTCAATTCCTTGGATTTTTCTATAACCTTTCGCCACCAACCTAGCCTTATAGGTTTGGATGTTGCCTTCTGCATCAGTTTTACGCTTGTAAATCCACTTGCAGCCTATGGGTTTTATCCCTTCAGGTGCATCCACCAAGTCCCAGACTTGATTCTGATACAGATAGCCTATTTCAGATTTCATGGCCTCAAGCCATTTGACTGAATCAATGTCATGCATTGCTTTGTCATAACTGGTGGGATCATCATTATCAATGACATGATCATGTTCCTCATCAGTATGGAAACCATATCTTTCAGGCTCATGTCTTTCCCTACCCGACCTTCTTAGTTCATGACCTTATGGTTGTTCCGTCGCTGCCCTTTTGAGGGGCCTGGGGTTTACTTCTATGTTAGTTTGTTCTTCTCATACCTCATCGAGGTCAAGTCTACTCCCACTATGTTTCTTGAGAAGGAATTCATTCTCTAGAAATTTAGCATTTCGTGAGACAAATGTTCTTTGTTCATTTGGGACGTAGAACACGTATGCTCTTGAGTTCAAGGCATATCCTACAAACTTACATTTAACTGCCCTATCATCCAATTTGTTAGTTTATGTGAGCTTAACATATGCGTCACATCCCCAAACTCTTAGATAACTAAGACTAGGACGTTTCCCAGACCATAACTCATATAGTGTTTGACTAACAGTATTGGAAGGAACTTGGTTTAGTAGTAGTATTGCAGTTTCTAAAGTAAGACCCCAAAATGAAAGAGGTAGATCCGTGTCTGGCATCATTGATCAGACCATATCTACTAATGTCAGATTTCTCCTTTCGGAGACCCCATTATGCTGTGGAGTTCCCAGAGGATTCCACTGGCAAACAATGCCATTTTCTCTCAAGTAATCTTGAAATTCGTCGCTTAAGTATTCACCACCTCGGTCAGACCTTAGTGACTTAATACTTTTATTAAGTTGGTTTTCTACTTCAGCTTTGAAGACTTTGAATTTCTCAAAGGCTTCAGATTTATACCGCATAAGGTACACATACCCATATCGTGAGTGATCATCGATAAAGGTAATGAAGTAGGAGAATCCACCTCTAGCAGTGACTGACATTGGTCCGTATGCATCATAGTGTTGAGTTCTAATGTCCCCGCTGCATGCTGTCATTTACCTTTGAAGGATAATTTGGTCATTTTACCAAGTAAAAAAGACACACAAGTTCCATAAGGTTCATATTTGAAGGGTCTGAAATATCCATCCTTATGTAGCTTAGTTAATCTTATTTCATTGATAGGACCTAAGCGACTGTGCCATAGAAGTGATTTATTGAGATTATTCGATTTAACGTTGTATATATTAGAGGTTGAACATTCTTTGTTAGTTTGTAAGACATAGATACCATTATTCAAAATTCCATCTCCATATTTTATTTCATTGAAATAAATAGAACATTCATTACAATTTATTAGGCATGAAAAGCCTTTATTACATAAAGAAGAAATTGAAATGATGTTCTTTACTAGAAAAGGTACATAAACACAATCTTCTAAGTCTAAAACTAAACCATTCGGCAAAACTAATGAATAAGTCCCCACGCATAATGCAGCCAGTTTTGCTCCATTACCCATGCGTAAGTCAACCTCTCCATGACGGAGTCTCCTACTGTTTCTCAAGCCCAGCACATTGTTACACAAGTGAGTCCCACAACCGGTGTCAAGCACCCAAGTAGAAGGTTCAGAGTTTTGAGAATATAGTTCAATCATATACAACATACCTGAAGCATTGGGCTTCTTGGCCTCTTGGGCTTCCCTAGCTACCTTGGCTTTCAAGGATCTGCAGTCTTTTTCCAATGATCATTCTTTCCACAAAAGAAACATTTCCCATTTTCCTTTTTCTTCTCCACCTTACCATTGGGCTTTAGGTGATCTGGAGCCTTGGCCTTGCCCTTATTTTTCTTTGGGCCTCGTGGCTTCAGGTCTGTACCCGTAAGCATGACGGAGGTTTTAAGCTCTGATTTCAAGTCCTTCTTTGCTTGCTTTATTAGATTATGCAATTCTGCTAAACTAGCTTCTTTATCAGACAGATGAAACTGCATAATAAAGTTAGAGAAGTCTTTTGGTAAGGACTGAAGAATTAGATCGTGACCTATCTCATGATCCATGATGAACCTGAGGTTGGCCAATTTTTTAAATGTGGCCAATCATCTTAAGCACATGTTCACTAACAGATCCTTCCTTACACCTTGTTTAGAATAAGGCACATGACACTTGGAATCTCACGATATGAACGGAAGTTGAATACAACTCCTTCAAGTGAAAGATGATGGTTTAAGTATCCATATCTTCGTGAGCTTTCTGAAGTTCTTCCGACATAGAGCCAAGCATTATGCAAACTGCTTGCTCATTATCATCGACGTGTTTCTTCCAAGCATCAAATTTATTTTGGTCAGCATCTTCTGCGGGTTCAGGGGAAATGGTCTTTCAAGAACGTAGAAAATTTTTTCTTATCGTAAGATAATTTTAAGGTTTCTAAACCAGTCATTGTAGTTGTCCCCTTTAAGCTTATGCTCATCAAGGATGGAACGAAGTGATACCTGTTTTCCATTTGAATGTTTGTTAAATATTTTAACCCACATGTTAAGAGAGAATGTTAAAATTAAGAATATATTTTCATTAATGTTTCATAATAACATGGGCTTTTAATATTATGAAGTTGCTCCCACTCAATTGTTTTAAAATTTTAAACAAATTGCATCAACCCCAATATGATGGATTTCTTGTGGGCAAGGATCCCATTATCATCATTTCATAACTCCGACTAGGGTCGGTCATTATAAAATACGATAATTAGGAAGGTTCTCAACCAATTTATGATATATATCACAATTCCTTGGTCATTGGGTTGGGCAATCAAACATGCCATAACTTATGCTTGTCCTTGTGGACACCCAATCTTTGCCACTAAGTTATAAAACCACGCCTAAAGGTCGATGCGTCTTATGACTCAGAAAAGTCAAACCATTGTCAATAGTACGATTTAGGGACAAATTGGTATTGGTCAGTCTGGTAAAGCCTAGTCCTGCCAATACGGTTTAAGCCCTTTGGGTCTATACTTTACAATGAGAGGTAAATTTTAGACTTAAATTATTATTGAGGATTTTAGCAAGTTTAAGTGAATAACTGTCAAATAGATTCCTCCATTGAAAATTCCCTAGAGGGAGGGTGGAGCGAACTCTCTTAAATACTCTTACCTCTTAGGCTCTTATTGCTTTGGTGACATGAATAAACAATAGATCCTCCAAATTAGTCCAACACTTTAAATATGCTTTAAGGTAAGCTTTGAGTAAATGATTATCTAGATGTCTTCACAGTTTTTCCTTTTGGCTATAAAAAGGTAGTGAGTGAAGGAAAACACCAAATCATTATCTAACTCTAGTAATACCTTTGGTTAAATTAACTTTAGTTTGGAAAGTTTATTAACGCCTTGGTCCCACCCCACTTGTATCTTTTATAATGTCTTTTATTATAAACAAGTGATTTATATCTATTAGCCTTAAGGTAATAAATCTCTAAGTTCATCACAGAATAATTACTTAGCTAAGGGATAAACAATACACTCTCTATTTCAATAGAAAGTCTCTAGATGCTTGCACCCTAAAATAATCATGCCAATTCTAATCATACATAGAATCATCAAGCATATGAGTTTTAATATGTTGGAATTATTTTAGGCATTAAATAACTTTGATTAATATTTAATTATGATATTGCATTTTATTTTAATCAAATAAATTTACTATTCACATTTTTTTACAGATACGTGAACTTTAAATACAATTTCACAATTCAAATCTTAACCAAATCATGCAAAGCTTGTTCTTAGAATTAAGTTCAAGGTGTTAGCTTTACAACGAGCTTTTACACACCCAATTCAAGTTCAAATTAGAGAGAACTAATCAAAACAAAAACGGCGCTCTGATACCACTGTTGGGAAGCGGCTGCGAGTGCGCAACGGAAAATTAAATAAATCAATTATGATGCCGCTATCCCTTTGCCCAAGACCCATTTGTTTTTATTATTCTACAAGTCTAGGCATGTTATATATTCTAAGCATAAAAACTCATAAAACATGCAAAGAACATAAACCTAAACATGCTAACTATCATAAGAACTCTAATTAAAATAAAGAAAGAAAAAGACTTACTTGAATCGAAGACTCCTCCAGTCCTCCCTCCAATCAACAATCTTTTCTCGAACTCAGCAAGCTCTTTCACGTTGCAAATAGCCACCCAAGTGTGTGGCCTCCAAAGGTGCAAAAATCTGTGAAGAATTCTTTGGGAAACATATAGGTGCTCCAACGATAACAAATTAATTAAGAATCTGATGTGGGATAAATGCTAATTTAATCTTAGTCATTGGATCTTAATTTTGTGGTTTAATGAGATTATAAAACCCTAATAAGAGTTTGGGCCGAATTGGAATTCAAAACAAATAACAAAAAAAAATTTACTATTCACGTTATTTATTTATTCCAATTCCCAAAGTGCTCCAATCATCATTCACCAATCCCTAAGCCACTATGGAACCTCATAAATGATCTGTTCAATAATTAAACACATTGAACCATTTATGAATAATTCCTACAGCAATCATATATGCTGTTAAATTTGTAATGTGCACTGTTAACCATTGATTTCGACTTTGTTGTGTGTGACCTTTTGGGTTCCCCTCAAGTTGGACATGAAATGAATCGTGATAATTTAATCGAACATAAATTATCTTCCGATCAGATGGTCGTTCGATTTCAATGACCAAGGTTGACATCTAGCAACATGCCAAAGCCCTCAAATGACAAGGAAAGATATATATACCCATTCTATATGCGATTTACATATGATATGGTCTCTCGCCTCACTGTATCCCCACCGTTTGACCTAGGGTATGGAAAGTGTCTACCCATATAGTCAAATGTATGATGTTGATAGTGTAATGAATTGTGCTAACCTAAGAATCTCACATGATTCTTCCGCTGCGGCCACAGTCTCAAGCACTGATCACACATATCAACCCGCGAACTGGAATACTACTCTTATAAGAAAATATTATCCGAGAGAGTGGCGATTCTCTGTTGTATCTTTACAAACCTCATGTGTTTCAACAAATGACCCAATCATACCCTTATGACCAGATCTTTTGAACCGGGGAAGGAGAATGTCAAAGTTATTTGATCCACATATAAGATTATAAAGACCTCAAGTCTAAGGACTAGTCATACAATCGATACATGAAAGTTCTCACAGACACATGGGATAAACACTCCATGTGAAAACTTTCGGTGGTCATTTCGATGGACACGAGCAACTCATGCATCCATGTGATACACCAAGCGGACTGATCTCCGCTAGTAGCCTATGAGATCGGCTACCCCACTTAAGGGCGGATCATATCATCATGCTAGTCTCTCCGCTTTGTGAACGCCCAGATTATTCACAAAGCTATTACTAGGAATGTTTAAGAGTAATGATTCTCATAAGGCATGGAAGCCATCATCTTATTACTCCAAGGGCTTCATTACAGTGTTTGATGATTCATATAATTTATGTAAGACACGTATAATAAATATTGCCATTTTATTAATTAATAAAAAATTACAAATACATGTACATATAGCCCATCCACAAGTTAGGTATAGGGCATATCCCTAACAGAAACCTCATTAACATTGAGGGGAATTGGTGAGAAGAGAAATACAAAGAGTCAATAGATAAAAGGCTGGACACGCAGGTCCAATTTAATAAATTCTAAATTTATTACAACAATTTCCAAAATTTCCCTCACCCTTCTAATATCCATCTGATATACATTATTCATACAATACATCCATGTATTCACATAAAGCATGTTATTCAATCAATCTAATCCAATTAATTAATCTTTGAATTAATGACCATCCAATGTTCAAACAACGATTTGATTTGCGCGAGTCCAGCTCGTTTAAGAAAAAGTACTTAAAGTGCGTATTCTTGAATTATATCGAACTATAATTTTAAACCCAATTTAATTTATATTCAATACTAATTCTAATTTAATTCCAAATTAAATAATTACACTAATTTATGTGCCTTTTAGACTTAGATTCTAAATCCAATCTTAATGGGTCTCAAAGGCCCAATTAAAATCCAATGTCAATTTAATTAAAGTCCAATTGGCTTTTAATTAATTCTTAAGGCATGGGCTTTGGCCAATATGGATCAAACCCAAATGCCAAGGCCCAATTTAGGAATCACCATATTTGCCAAAAATCAATTTTGGCCCATTAGGCCCAATTAAATATTTAAAGGCCCAATTTTTATATTTGAACTTTATGGAATGGTTTTAAGCCCAATTTGGATCCAATCCAATTGTCCTAAACCAAGCTTGGCACAACCAAGCCCATTAAGCCCAAATACAACAATATTAGCCCAATTCAAAATTAAATACCAATTTTAATTAATACAAAATTCCAAATTTCACATTAATTTTAATTAAAGTGTAATAGTCATAATTAATTAGTTAAACCAATATTTCCAAAACAACAATTAAACTAATGAATCATGCTTTAACATATTCAATTCATGTCCAACACAATTGAAGCAAAATCAATCAATTTCATGCTTCTTAACTCACATAATATGGCACAATTTATATCCAATTTTGATTTCAATCTAATTAAATCAATAATCAATATACTCATTATGCATTAAACACATCCAATGATTTAAAATCAAAAAATCACCATGATAAAATTAGGGTCAAGTTTCGGCCAAGCATAAGAATTTAGGGAAAATTAATCTAATCAATTTTTTCTCAAATTTTAAGATGCATAAATCTAATTCATCATCATCTAAGCTCAACCAAACAACCAATTTGAAGAAATCATGCTCAAACATAAAAACCCCAAATTAAAGTATAGAAACCCTAAACTCATTTCATGATTAAAAAAGGCTCTGATACCATTGTTGGGTTCGTAGAACATGCCAAGGATCTTCTAACATGAAATGGTGTGTGAATAATCAAAAAAAGTTTCTGGAATTAAACTTACATTGATTGGTTTGATGGATGTAGATCAAAACTTTTGATCCTTTGAGAAGAGCCCCAAGCCTTTCTTTCTGTTCCAAACTCTAGGATTAGTTTCCCTAACACTTTGAATGACTCCTTGATAGTGCTAGCTTGAAGAAATTTTGAAAACAAAATCTCAAGGGAGGAGGAAGAAGGTCACGACAATGTGTGATGGAGAGATATAGATTTTTCTTTTTTTGTATTTTGATTTCTAAAATCTATTATCATTTACCAAATCAAAGTTTTGGTATATGTCATTCCAAATAATAAAATAATGAAGAGTGTTGGATTTCGGTTGAATGAAAAACAAGCAATCTAATGCTTACACTCAACCTTTACCAAATTCCATCAAGTGTCAAACATATTGATGTAAGTTGGTGGGCCCCACTTTAAATTTCGAATTTAAGTCGAACAATCCAACACGCATCTTCGCTCGGGCCCGAGTTTGTTTAATTATGAATTAACGAATTTACCATTGCGACATTATTATTAAAGTCGCTTACGAATTAATTCTAAATTAATTCGTTTGCCCGAATTAAAATCCAATTTTAATTCCGCGTTGAAATCTAATTTCAATTAATATATCGAATATATTATTTAATCAATTAATTCCAAATTAATCGTTCTCTCTCTTCTACTCGAATTTTATCCCAGATAAATTCTTGTCGTAATTAATCCTAGATTAATTTTCTCTCTCTTATAATTAATCTCAGATTAATTATGTTCGAGTCAAATGTCATTGGTGAATCTTGGGAAGCGACCCATGAGATTCCTGGATATGTTGGTAGTAAATCCGGTCGTCAGACTATTCGAACACGTGCGTACCCTGTACCACGTTCTTACCGATTTTCAAGACATGGTTGGCTTCTAGAAAAGCATCGTGCCTACCTAATTCTCCAGAAATATTCTTTTAAGGAATACATAATCTATACCAGGTGTAGTATACTAAGTATTGCATATTCGATCCATTATCGGATGTCACATGCTAGGCTTGGGGCTGCAATTGTGTCTGCCTCGTACGAAGCATATATCGGATCACTAGCAACTAGTCTCTTTAATCGGATAATCATGACCTTGTCATATTATCCCGATAGTTACAACATATTAGAGTACCAATTCTGTATCCCTACGTGATCATCATCTCCATATGACTGAAGTGACACTTCCTTCTTGACATCATACCCAATACACTACGATTCTCAATAAACCCAGAAGAGGCGTACACATAACCTATTAAAGCCTCGGACGACCAAAACCAAAGCGTATTAATTGTCGCAAGTATTAGCGATGCAAGTCTCAGGTTAATACCAAATACACCTACCCTGATTCGGATTCCCATAGACACATAGTCATACTACCAATGGGATTCCGATGGGTCTATCCAGAGCGAAGCTGTTCCCATACCATCGGTAAAACGAACCTCTTATTACACTTGCATGAGTATCCAATACCCAAATATATGAGAACTATGGTGTTACACTTCCATAACGCGCACAAGTGTAATACTAGCCTATTCCGCATTATCGATGTCCAGTCTCGATAATACTACGACTAGGGATATTTAATGATTAAACCTTTCGTGGATTGATATTGTCTCATATCTTATTAATCTGGAACTAATCATAAGGACTTTTATCATTTATATATTCAAGTAATCTAATTACAAAATGATAAAATAGCAATTTCCTTTGTCACATAGTTAATTTGTACAAAAACCACAATGTCTTTTACAAATAGTGATGTTATGGGTCATAATTGTCCAACAATCCTGACATTATGGAAAGGACGGAGTACAAACCTCACACTAGACTGGAGACACGAGATCAAAGGTAGTATAAGAAGAGCCGTGGGGAAGGCTCAAGAAATTCAGGAACTGGAATAACAAGAGTGAACACCATACAAAAATGACACTTCACTAGCCTGGGAGAACCAATGTCCAAGATTTTGGATGAATTCAAGAAACAAGGCATGTTGAAGTCGTTGGATCCAAAGCCTATGCCAAACCCGCTGCCAATAAAAATTGATCAAGTCCTTATTGCGTATTCTACTAGTTCACATGACATAAGACAAATAGATATGCATGTCTCATGCATGAAATCCAGAACTTGATTGACGCTGGCAAAATAACTGATCGTGAATGATACAAGACCTAGGCATGAATATTGCATTTATATTTTTTTTTCATATAATGAATTTTTTTGAAAATTTTCAATGATGAAATAAAGTTCTCGACATTCATTTGGCTCTTTTCTAAAAATTTATGCTATCACAACTTGTAGAGATGGTTAAAGCACTAGACATTCATTTGGCTCTTTTCTAAAGTTGAGATGAGATGACACTAAGTTAAGGAGATGAAGCAAACACAAGCAAAAGTAAAAAGAAAAAAGAGAAAAAAAAAAAGAGAAAAAGGAAAAAATAAAAAAGAAATAAAAATGAATGAGCGAATCCCATAAAAACCTACTCCGTTGTTTGAATTGTTTAGTAACCAATAGTATCATAAACTTCCCGACTATGACAACTCAAATATTGAGTATGTAAAATAACTTAAGTTAGCGAAATTATTGAGTAACCATGGGCTTGCATCACAAATGAAGAGTCTTTATGTCAAAAATCAATTTGACGATTTAAAGAAGTTAGGATTAAAGATAAGCCCTATATAAAAATTTTTGGAGAAATCTTGTTGATCCTTCACGAGGTGTTAGATTACCTTGACTGACGAAAAAGATGAAATAAATGAGAGTGTCGGCAATAATCTACATTTGGGGCTAAGATAAATAAATCTAAATTGTACGCAATTCATTATAAAAGAATCACACACATGAAGAAAGATTTGAAAGTTGAAATCTTAGTTGAAATTGAATTTCGAATTTAGACAATACTCATACTTTAGAGAGTGATTGGATTTCAAAAGGAATTGTTTTTGAGAATATTGATAAAAAGAATTTGGAAAGCAAAATCAGTGATTTGTGAACCCTGAGGGATAGCCTGGGCAAAAGAATGAGAAGCATTATGATGATATCTCTATGGAAAACATCACGACTTATGCAGTTCCTCAAGCCAAAGAACAGGCATACAATAAGAAGATCATTGCACACATGCATACATACACATAACATTTTGATTTACAGGAAATTGAACAAATAAAGGCGAAAAGCTCCAGGAAAATGAATATGTTATGAGAGCCTCCAAGAAATGGAACAAGATGCAAGCCTCTAAGACACAGAACATCTAACAGTCATAAGGTCGAGATACGGAGCATTCGAGATCAAAAAATTGGGGGCGAGGCCTACGTGGAATAGAGAATTAGGGGTGAAGCCTATATAAAAGAGAATGATGGGGGTAGGGCTCTCAAACAACGAATGTTGAGGGCGAGGACCGCCTAAGAGAAAATATCAGAAGAACATCAGACAACTCTAGAATGAATCTAGGAACAGCCTCGGGAATGGGGAAGAAACAACAGACAACTCTAAGAATATGGGTGCAGACGAGCAACCAAAAAAATCATGAGATATAAGGAATGAATTCTCATAAATGAAATAACTGAATCAATCGGAAGAAATGAGGAATGAATCCTCAAGATGGAAGAATCGAATGAATAAGGAGAAATAACGAATGAATCCTCTAGATGGAAAAACTGAATGAATCAAGAGTCATAAAGAATGAATCCTCAATAATGAGGCAATCGAATGAATCGGGAGACCCAGAGAATGAAGCTTTGGAAATGGGGAACAAATCCTCAAAAATCTATCAACATCACACAAGGGGAACGAAGCCCCACTATAAAAAATTATGCATGAGGAACGAAGACTCCATCATTAAAGTCAAAACTGATTGAGGCATCAGTGGACCTGCAGGTTCATCAATCATCACAGCAAAAAGCCAAAGATCGAGGCATCAGAGGATATGTATGTTCATCAATCACCATAGCAGAGATCGATCAAGGCATTGGGGACCTACGAGTTCATCAATCACCATAGCAGAGATCAAGGTATCTCAAAATCGATTGAGGCATCGAGAAACCTATTGGTTCGTCAATTATCACATCAAAGATGGAGGCATCTCAAACCGATCGTGGCATCAGGGGACCTGTGTGTCCATAACTCATCTCAAAATTACACAATCATGATCAAAGCATATCACCATTGATCGAAGCATCGGAGGGCCCATCAAACCATAAACAAACTTCCACAAGACCAGATATGTCTGACGACTCTCGGTAAACCAAATAAGTAAAAATACATCATGACTTTGATAGACTTTTCATAGTCATACACTGCATAAACCTACCAAAGTGGGGGCGACTATATATATTATATTTTTATGCATAGCCCGATGATGAGTTTCTTATAGGGAAACCTTGAAAGCTTGGAAAATTACAAAGATGACTGCCGGAAAGGAAGGAAATTCCAGGAATTCAGGAAATATAAACAAACACCGGCCAGACATTACCTATGCCTGGCCTACCTTCTCCCAGACCATAATAGCGGCTAGATATATCTTGAAAATCCTAAATCTGGTTGGATGTGCAATAATAGTCAGTGAGTGTGCTGATTGTCAATCCATGCAATCACTAGATCTGATTGATTCCAACTGGACATGTAATTCAATGAAGTCATGAATTGATAAATATCCGACTGGACTTACATTTCAAATCATACGTATGGCCAGACATGCATCGAGCATTACACACTTCAGTGACCAGTAACGTCAGACAGAGAATAGAGAAGAATGGGATTCTTCTCTCTCATTCCTATTCCAGAACCCTTAATCACTCTATAAAACAAAAAAGGGTTCTTTCGCTTGACAAAACAATTTTGGGGAATTCTAAAGTTGCCTTGCTAAAATCCTGAAACAATGACCTTGAGAGAGAAAAATAGAGAAAACAACATATATCTTTTGGTACGAATCTAGCATCTACCTGATGATCAGAGGTGTCTTCAGAACCAAATTATATAGAAAATGTATGACATGATGGTACCTTTTATTTCTACATATTTTGAAGTTTTGTTACTAATAAGTACCTCCGGTCTGACGTACATCACATCTGACTGACGGTAAATATATCAAGCCAAACTTACTGCTTTCTATAGTTAATCGCATGCTTAGTTATCTTTATGTTACTAGTCATTATTTCTTTATGCAAGATTAGTTGTTGCGCTTGATTGCTTTACACATGCTCTACTTACTATGTATTTGTGAAAGAAGTCCGGCTAGACCTATCCTATGTCCGGTCGGATATGAATGATATCAGGTTGTATGATCCTTATGGTATATAAGATGAAAACCTGGACGTAAGTTCCATATTTGATTTCGAATGGACGATAATATAGTTTGCACTCGGGATACAACTCCATGTACCACTGGGAGATGACCATTTTATTATGAGTATATCCAAAGTGCATGTTTGATGTATTTGTTATTGTATATGTATTTTTCTGTGTTTCTAGACTATGCAGCATGTCCAGCCTAACTTCATACAAGTCCGGTCGGATATGGACAACTATATCCGGCTGAATTTGGGCCATGTCCTGTCAAGCCTTTTCCGAGTCCAGGCCCACCTATGTTAGTGTCCTAAACATGCCACGGGATCTCTAAGCGTGATTTGTGTGTGAATAATTAAGTGAGTTGCGGAAAAAAACTTACATTGATTGGATGAGAAGTTCAAAACTTTTCTTTGAAGATGGAAGCTCCAAGCTTAGATTTGAATCCCAAACTCAAGGGTGAGTTTCCCTATCACCTTCACTTGACTCTCTATGTGCTAGCAAGGTTGAAATTTTACAACAAAATCTCTAAGGAAAAAGGAGAAGGTCACGGCAAAAGAGATGGAAGAGAGAGAGATGAAGTTTTGTATTTTGTTTTCAAAAATTAAATTACCAAAGTTGACTTGCAAAAGTGGTATATGCTTTTCCAAAAAGCTAAACAAAAGGCAAAGTGTGTTGGAGGGAAAAAGGCATTAAATGCTCCCACCAACTTCCATCGCTCATGTAGACATTTGATGTAAGTTAGTGGGCCCCACCACTTAAATTCAAAATTCAAGTTGGCTTGCTCAGCACACTTCGGGCTCGGGTTCGTTTAATCCGATTGAACGAATTTTTCGTCGCGACGAAATTAAATCCAATTTAATTAAATAATAATGCCTAGCAAAATTATTATGAAAGTCGCTTACGAATTAATTACAAAATAATTCGTTCGCATGAATTAAAATCCAATTTTAATTCCGTGTTGAAATCCAATTTCAATTAATATATCTAATATATTATTTTAGCCCAATTAAATAAATTAAATAGTAAAATCAAATTTAACTATTAAATTTACTTTGCCGATTAATTCCAAATTAATCGCGTTCTCTCTTCTAGTCGAATTAATCCCAGATTAATTCCTACCGCAATTAATCTTAGATTAATTCTTTCTCTCATAATTAATCCCATATTAATTCTTGCCATAATTAATCCCAGATTAATTTTCTCTATCATAATTAATCCAAGATTAATTCTGTTCGAGTCAAATGTCATCGGTGAATCTTTGGGAAGCGACCCAAGAGATCCCTGGATATGTTAGCAGTAAATACGGTAATCGGACTATCCAAACACGTGCGTACCCCATACCACGTTCTTACCAATTACAAGACATGGTTGGCTTCTAGCAAAGCACTGTGCCTACTCAATTCTCCAGAAATATTCAACGAGGAATATATAATCTATATCAGGCATAGTATACAATGTATTGCGTAATACGATCCAGTATCGGATGTCACATGCTAGGCTTAGGGTTGGAATTGTGTCTGCCCTGTACGAAGCATATATCGGATCACTAGCAACTAGTCTCTGTAATCGGATAATCATGACCTAGTGATACTATCCCGATAGCTGCAGCATTTAAGAGTACTAGTTCTGTATCCATGCGTGATCATCATCTTCATATGACTGAAGTGATACTTCCATTTTGACATCACACCCAATACATTACAATTCTCAGTATACCCAGAAGAGGCGTACACAGAACTTGTTAAAACTTCGGACGACCAAAACCAAAGTATATTGATTGTCGTAAGTATTAGCGATGCAAGTCTCAGGTTAAGACCACATGCACATGTTGGGGTTTTATGGCGGGAATCTGATAACGCAGCGGAATCGCGGAAAATCAAAATTTTCTGATTTCAAAGTTATTCTTGGATCAATTAAATAAACTTGTTTATTTAATTACCAAATTATCAAATTCTTAAAAATAACACAAGAAATCAAATTTCTTGGTAATTACCGAGTAATTCAATTACAAAATGATAAAAGAGCAATTTCCTTTGTCACATAGTTAATTTGTACAAAAAACACCATGTCTTTTACAAATAGTGCTGCTATGGGTCATAATTGTCCAACAATCTCCCACTTGGCCTATAGCCAATCACTCAAGTGTCCAACACCTAAACTATGTACGGGTTGCTCATGATTATGTTGAGATGTCGCTTTTGCCAGCGGATATGCAAGGTTATCATCTGAAATAATCTTTTAATCTTGACATCACCACGATGTATGATCTCACGGATCAGATGAAACGGGCGAAGTACATACTTGGATCATTGATGAGACCGTAATTCCTTAGCATGCCCTGTATCATAGCTCAACTGCTAACAGAACTACTCATAATCCAATTAGGAATTTTATAGATCCAAAATTCTTCTCTTGCTGCCTCAGCCGCAATAATATATTCCTCTTTTGTTGTTGAACCAGCAACAATATCTTGCATGGAAGATTTCCAACTCGATGTTCCGTTGTTCAACCAAAATATGTACCCTTGTTGCAACTTACAGTCATCTTCATCAGTTTGGAAACTTGCACTGGTGAACCCAGTCACCTCAAGTTCTCCATCCCCACAGATTAAGAAATCATCATTAGTTCATCTAAGATACTTAGGGATGTTCTTAATATCACTCCAGTGACCATCACCTGGATCAGCCTGATTGTGACTCCACATGCTCAAAGCATAGGAGACACCAGGTCGCGTACATGTCTTTCAATGTATGAGTTCTCGGAGAGTGCCAACAACTTTTAGATCTATCCTAGTAGATCTTTATTCCTAGAATAAAGGTTGCATCTCCCAAGTATTTCATGGAGAATTTTAATGAAAGCCAAGCTTTCACCGATTGTTAACATGGGAATGTTATTTCCAAGAAATAATACATCATCAATGTATAGGACATCCAATGTCAGTGCGCTCCCACTAACCTTCTTATATACATAAGAATCATCTTCATTTTGAATGAAATCATATTGTAATATGATCTCATCAAAACATTGGTTCCAAGAACACAATGCTTGCTTCAATCCATAAATGGATCAAATTAACTTGCAAACCTCGTTTGCATGTTTTGGTATGACAAAACTGTTAGGGTGTTGTATAAAACATCCTCCAAAAAGTTTCCATTAAGGAAAGCGGTTTTGACGATCATCTGCTATATTTCATTATGAAATATGCAGTATTAGCAAGCATTATCCGAATGGATTTAATCATGGCAACAGGTAAAAGGTTTCGTCTTAGTCGACACCATGTTGATGATGATACCCTACAAGCCTAGCTTTGTACGTTTGTATGTTGCCATCCATGTGCGTCTTCACCATGAAGACTCATTTGCTACCAATAGGCACAATGCCTTCTGGTACATCAACCAGTGTACAAACTTGGTTATATACATGGAATCCATTTCGGACTTCATGGCACTTTGCCATAAATGGAGTCGATACCTTGTATCACTTCGTCATACGTAGCCGGTTCGTATTCCTCAATAAGATTAATATCTTCATGAGGTGATATCAGAAACCCATACCTCTTAGTTTGTTTTCTGACTCTCTCCGACCTACGAGGTTCTTGTGTATTAGAAGATTGTGGGACAGTCTCATCCCTGATGAACTGTTGGTATTCCATATGGGATCGGTGCCAGGAACAGTAATACTTTGATTTTCATCGAGTTTTACTTTCCTCCCACTTACCACTGCATTTAGGAATTCCTTTAAGGAAAACCACATGGAGAGCAACAAATATCTTTGTTCTCTTGTGAGTTATGGAATTGGTTTCTCTAGGATAACCAATTACAAATAGGCACTTATCCGATTTTGGTTCTAGTTTGGTACCATCCAAACATTTAATTATATGCCCAGTATCCCAAATCTTCAGGAATTAGAAACCTGGTTTCTTTGCTGTCCATATTTCATACGGAGTCTGTCCAACAGACTTTGTCGGAACCTTATTCAAAATAAGTATAGCACTGTTCAATGCGTATCCAATGCTTAGTTGATTCAGAGGAAAAAGGTTAGGTAATACATTGGATGTATTGGCATATATAAGATATATGTTTCGGACTTGGATGCCCCCCTACTGGATCTAGGAATTGGATTGGACCCAATTGATCTTAGAGATCTACCTAGTTAATTATCGTACGATTTGTTGGCCAAAGTCAAGATTGTGTGATATTTAACGGGATCATAGCCCACTAGAAAACACGGTTTCCCGAGTACTCGACAGAGGGTTAGAGGCTCGCCGAAAAATAGTGGGAGGCAAGAATTGAATTTGCAATATTCGTTTAATTACTTGCCATACGCGCTCAAACAAATATCATTCGCCGTTATAGATTAAATGTTAGTTGGACTAATATTTAAATGTTGTTTTTTAATAAATAGTTGGACTATATTCAAACTATTCATTTATAGTTGATTTTATAATTGGATTATAGTGATCAATATAATTGATTTTAATCTATTAAATTATAGTTGATTAAATAGTTGGACTATTGTAATCATTATAATAAATTGTACCGAAATCGTTGATTAAATAGTTTGACTATTAAAATCAAGATAAAAATGAAAGATTGACATTTAAAACATAATCCTAGGGAAAATGTATTTAAATGGTTTAATTTTCAAATTGGGAATAATTTCAGGATGGTCCTGGAAAATAATAAGTTACTTTATTTGATAAAATAACATATTAAGCCTAAAGCCCGGAGTTAAGCAAATAGTAGAGCATAATCTTTGGAAGATTTATGTGATGATAACTTTAGTGCTTAATCCATTAAGCTTGTCTCAGTAAACTCCTTAATTTCTTTATCAGAACTAAGGGTTAGATCCTTAAATTATGATATTGAAATTGAAAGATCTTCATAAATCTATACTTAGATTTTAGAAAATTACAATAAATAACTCTTGGAGAGTTCATGACTATTCTCAAGGAGATAAAGTCAAAATTTGCAATAAGGCAAGTAGCGCAAAGGCGCACCTTACTTCGATATTCTAGAAGGCCAAGGCTTGGCCAAAGGCTTCTGGAGTATTGAAAGGGGCAAAGGCAAAATCATTATAGTCTTCTAGGAAGATAAAGGACATATCCCAAAATGTCTGCCTAAATGTGGCAAACGGGATCGCGGAAGCGTGACTGCCGTTTGAACAAAGCAGACATGAAGGAATTGAAGACGAGCAAGGCTCTGACTTCAAATATGATTGTCATAAATATGTTCACTACTAGTATTAAAATTAGATTTTAAATACTTAGTGTGGTACATAAAATATATGTATTGATGTTCAGAATCTGTTTTGAACAGGATACTGACTTCAATAGAGATTAATCTGCGAATTGGAAACGGGACGAAAGTCGTTGTTTTAACCGTAGATACCTAATTTTAGGAACTACCATCGGGTGTGTACCTAAATTTGGAAACTGTTATAATGTAACTAGTTTGACTAGAAACATTATCTTTATATCAGTGTTTAACCCGCTGCGGGTGAACCTTTATATTCTAGAACACTAAAGTGTTTTATTATATAAAGATGATATTGAGATAAACACATTAGATGTGAATAACATCATTTATATTTTGAATATAAATAAAATCTCAAACATATAACATGACAAAAAATAGCTCAAATTGATTTGATCAGTTCAAACATATTATGGCATTGTTGTCTGGGACATAATGAAACAAGACTCGTATATCCACACTTTTGAAGAGTGGGTACTCGGACTAATTTGATTCCATTCAAATAAAGTCTACGAATCTAGTTTATTGGGCAAAGTGCCTAAAACACTATTTACTTGGTAAAATTGTAAATGCCACTGATCTGTTAGCCCTAGTTCATTATGAAGCAAGTGGGCCCATGTCTAGCTAGGCTAGATGTGGATATGAATATTTTGTGACCTATACGGATGTGGCATCGCGTTATGGTTACGTGTTTCTTTTGAAACACAAATCGGAAACTTCTAAAGTTTCTACACGAAATAGACAAACAGATCGTCTAAAGTATTAAACCGTCATGGTAAGACCGTAATGGAAAATACTTAAGCAATAAGTTTCTAATATACTTGAAAGAGTATAGTATTCTTTCAATGAGGACTCCTCCCGGACCACGTCAAGTTGACGGTGTTTCCGAACCGAGTAACCGAATTTTGTAAGACATTATAAGGTTAATCATTAGTCGCTCTGAGCTATCATTTCCTTCAACGGATACGCATAAACAGTGCAGAACTTATTTAGAATAAGGTTCCATAAAAATATGTTTGACAGATATCATATTAGATATGAACAGGAAAGAAATCGGGTTTCTCATTCCGGAACATTTGGGAATGCTAGGCATATGTTTGGAAGATACCAAACTAGAACCCAAATTGGATAAGTGTCAATTGTAGGTTATCCCAGGGATACCATAAGTATAGTACTTATACAACTCACAAGAGAACAATGTAATTGTTGCTTGCCATGCGGTTTTCCAAAGAGGAATACCGATATGCAGTGGTAAGTGAGAGGATAGTAAAACTCGATGAAAATCGGAGTAATGCTATTCAAGGCACCGAATCTTAATGGAACATAAATAGTTCATCAAGGATGAAACTATACCATAATCTTCGTATACACAAGAACCACGTATGTCGGAAAGAGTCAGAAAATAACCTGGGGTATGGGTTTCTGATCTCACCTCGAAAAGATGTATATCTTATTGAGGAATGCCAACTGACTACGTATGAGGTAGTGATACAGGGTATCGACTCCCTATTATGGCAAAGTGCCATGACATCCGAAATGGATTCCATATATATCAACAAGTTTGGATACTAGTTGATGTACCGCAAGGCATTGTGCCTATTGGTACTTTATAAGTCTTCAAGGAAGACATACATGGATGGCAACATACCAACGTATAAAGCTAGGCTTTTAGCGGAAAGGTATCGTTATCAACATAGTGTTGATTATGATTCAACCTTTTAACTGTTGCCACGGTAAATCCATTTGGATAATGCTTGCTAAATCTGCGTGTTTCATTTATGAAATATGACAGCTTTACGGGAAAATCGCTTTCCTGAAAAGGAAACCTTTTGGAGGATGTTTAAAACATCCTGTCGATTTTCTCGTACCAAAACTAGCAAACAAGGTTTGTGGGTTATTCGATCCATGTTTGGGTTGAAGCAAGCATAGGTTCTTGGAATTATCGTTTTGATATAATCATAATTGTTTATGATTTAATTCAAAACGAAAAGACTCTTGTGTATATAAGAGGGTTAGTGGGAGCGCACTGACAGTGGATGTCCTATATAAATAATGATAATATGTCATTTCTTGGAAATGATATTCCCATATAAACAATCGGTGAAAGGTTGGCTTTCGAGAAAAAAACTCCGAGAAATCGTACATTGAAAAATGTACGCGACCTGATGTCTCATACGCTTTGAGCATATGGATTCACAAACAGGCCAATCCAAGTGATAGTCACTGGATTGATGTTAAGAACATCCGTTAGTATCTTAGAGAACTAAGGCTGCTGTCTTAATCAATGGAAAAGGAGAACTTGAAGTGATTGGGATCACTACTGCAAGTTTCCTAAACCGATAAGACGACTATAAGTCGCAAACGGTACTATACAGTTTGAATAACAGAACAGTGAGCTGAAAATCTTCCAAGCAAGATACTGTTACCAAATAAACAACAAATGTGGGTTATTGCTGCAGCTGAGGCAGCAATAGAAGCCATTTGGGTCGATAACAAATCTAATTAGATTAGATATAATTCTGTTAGCAGCTGAGCTAGGCGTCAGCACATGCTAAGGAATTAATGGTCTCATCAACGATCCAGATACATACTTCGACTATTTATCTGATTCGTTCAGATCATACATCATGGCGATGTGATGATCGTATAAATCGCATCAGACGATAATCATGCAAATCCGCTGATGAAAGCATTTCTAAGTAGTTTGAGCCAACCGTACATAGTTCGGGTGTTAGACACTCGAGTGACTGGCTATAGGCCAAGTGGGAGATTGTTGGACAATTATAACCCATAGCGTCACTATTTATACAGATCATGGTGTTGTTGTACAAATTAACTATGTGACAAATGAGATTGCACTCTTATCATTTGTGATTAGATCACCTAGATGTATAAATGATATGAGGTCCTTATGATTTTTTCCTGGATTGAGAATGATATGAGACAGTATCAATCCACAAAGGATAAATCATTAAATATCCCTTGTCAGAGTATTATCGATATTGGACGTCGATAAATACGTAAAAGACTAGTATTACACTTGTGCGCGTTGTGAGGGCACAACGGCATAGTTCTCATATATTTGGGTATAGGAAACTCATGCAAGTGTAATAGGAGGTTGTATTTTACCGATGGTACGGGAAACAACTTTGCTATGGATAGACCCTCTCGGAATTCCATTGGTAGTATGACTATGTGTCTATGGAAGTCCGAAATCAGGGTAGGTGTATTTGGTCTTAACCTGAGACTTGCACCGCTAATACTTGCG